>VURO01028243.1:44497-60545 GCA_015108175.1 Pelvicachromis taeniatus
CAGTTTAGCTAGTTTTAGTTTAACTAACTTAAACTAATGACACTTCCTCTATATTTCTGATATTTCCTCTATACTTTTATTTAATTGTGATTTTCCAAGTACACAAATTCATTTCAGTTAGTTCTGTTTTTTATTTTAATTTACAAAAATGCTTTTTCCATATTTAGTTTGTAGTTTACTTTTAGTTAAGTACAATAATGTTGATCTGAATACAGTGTTTAAATAGAAAAATTCTGTTTACCAGATATCTGCTGTTTTTGTTGTTAGGTGTTTGTCGATGCAGATGAAACAGACATTGCACCCGTGCTGACCAAACTGCAGGCTGACTGGGGCCGAAAGGTGGGTCTTGGCTCCTACCCTGACTGGTTGAGCAACTATCACAGAGTTAGGTTGGTCCTGGACGCAGACAGGCAGGAGGAGGTGGACAAAGCCAGAATACAGCTGCTAGACAAGCTGCCCAAGGGGAGCGTGGTGCCCTTAGTCACAGACCCGGTGTCCGTAGCCCCCGCTGAGGTGTACGGATTGGCCAACAGTGGTGAGTGTGTGGAGAGTAAAGGAAGATGATTCTTAATATGTGTCATCTTGATATAAAGTGAATACTGACTTGTGCATTTTACACAGGCATTGGGACCAATAAAGAAAGCTAAAATATTAAAGTACTTTAAGTCGTAAAGTCACAGTGGATAATAAAAAAAGAAGAACATATCTCTCTGAGACAGAATGGTGAATAGATTAGAATAAAGCTTCAATAACTAAGCTATGACAAACTGCTAGCAGCTTTTTTTTTCTTTTCTTTGGATTAGACAGAAATGTGGGCTCATTTCTAAGATGCCTCACAGCTTGACTGCATTAGCTATGAAACATCCTCTTGCTGTTGATTCCTTCCCACAGGTACAGAGCTGGGTGAGAAAGTCATGTCTGCACTGAAAACAATAGAGGCAGCACTCCATCAGTATTCAACAGAGCAAATCTGCGTTGGCTTTAACGGGGGCAAAGACTGCACAGCGCTGCTCCATCTCTACTATGCTGCACTGAAACGGTAACAGGAGGGGAGAAGACGAGATGAGACAATTAGGACATTCTTGTGGATTTTTTTAATCTATGGGGAAAAAAAACAAATGACCTGAGAGATGAAAGATGAAAATGAAGATTCAAATTAAAAACATAATGATAGCATTAGAGCACAGTGGGGTGTGAGATCTCAGCAGGAAGTAAATGGAAAAAGTAAACTAGTTGGAGGGCAGCACTTAGAGAAAATCCTGGATAAGACTGACTACTTTTTTTGGGACTTTTCTTGACCTGTGCTGGACAGATTGTGAGATATGACGATAAGAAGAACAAATACTTATCTGATCTTTTTCTATGCCAGCGTTGCTTATCTTTTTTTGACTGTCTCTTTTCTCTCTTCCTGTTACTCTCAGCCGATATCCAGATGCTAAAGAAAAGGTGAAAGTCCTGTATATTCGTATTGTCTCTCCATTCCCAGAAATGGAGAGATTTCTACAGGACACAACAAAAAGGTGAGCTATCTATCATCTAGCCTATCTAACCAATTGATGTAATGTATTTAATGTATCCAGTCCACATGCTGAACACAGCATGGTGGCACGGTGGTTAGCACTGTTGCCTCACAGCAAGAAGGTCCTGAGTTCAATTCCACCATCAGGCCGGGGTCTTTCTGTGTGGAGTTTGCATGTTCTCCCCATGTTTGCGTGGGTTCTCCGGCTTCGGCTTCCTCCCACAGTCCACATGCAGTTTGTGGGGATAGGTTAATTGGAAAAATCTAAATTGCCCATAGGTGTGAATGTGAGTGCGACTGGTTGTCTGTCTATGTGTGTTAGCCCTGCGACAGACTGGCGACCTGTCCAGGGTGTACCCCGCCTCTCGCCCTAAGATAGCTGGGATAGGCTCCAGCGCCCCCCGCGACCCTGAAAAGGATAAGCGGATGCGAATAGATGGATGGATGGACGGACAGTCCAGATTGATGTGTATTAGGAGTTTCTTTTTTTTTTTTGCTGTTTTTTTTTTTTTTTAAGTGTCCTAACCCTGTCTGTGTGGCATCACTGTATCTCATTACTTGGTGTTGTGTCTCCCAAAGATATGGCCTGGAGCTGTTCACTGTGGAGGGCAGTATACGCCAGGCGCTGAGCGAGGTGAAGGAACGAAGGCCAGAGCTAAAAGCCGTCCTGATGGGGACCAGGAGGAGCGACCCTTACTCACACACACTCACAGCCATGTGTCCTACTGATCCCGACTGGCCTCACTACATGAGAGTCAACCCCTTACTAGTGAGTGACACACAGTATGCATGCTGGTATATTACGACTATATGCTACACTGTTTCTGTCACTGTAAAAAAGTCACATCATGATGTAAGGCAACATCAGGGTTTAAGGCATTTTTCCATTAGTACGTACTCGGATTGGCTCTACGTGGTTTGAGGCGGTATGACTCGCCTCAACCCGTTTTCTATTACAATCGAGTACCACTAAATGTACGTGGGGTTGTTAGAGCAACATGGCCGATACCACTTGTAGCAGCTAGTATTTTTCATGTTTGGCTGCAAAACTTGCCAACCACGAGTTAAAGTAAAAGTGGAGGTAAAAACTTGTTTTGTTGAAATGCGCAACACGAAAATGGAAATGGAGAAAAATTCACCTTCAAAGTAAAAGTTGTACCAAGACATTTCAAAAGGCGAAAGCTCAGTTTCTGGATCGTGTAGTTTCATTACAGCTCAGAAAGCAGCTGGACTGTATTTGTAGACAAATACGTCACTTGTATTCAGACTATGACCACAGCAATATGGTAGTGATTAAAGCAGTCACATGTAGGTTTTTGTCAAGTCATCTGAGAATAAACATTTTTCCTAGCGACAGATGTCACTGGCCGGTGTGTAAACCTGTGTGATTCGGGCCTTAGTAATCATTTTCCCAGTAACCACTCATAACCGGTCAGACAATACTCATTTTCCCCTCCTGATCAGTCACATTGTAGGGTCGGGTGGTCATTATTTACCTATTCACTTGACTCCACATTGTCACCATTATTGTCACATGTCTAAAATAATGTGTCTGCAAAACCTCACGACCTGGGAAAGCTTCACATGTTATCCTTAATGTTATTTGTCATCTTGATCAAAATTTCTGAATAACGCTTTATTCGTAAAGCTTTAAACGACGATTTTTCCTAAAAACACTCGCACATAATCTCAGTGCACCAGTACATTAAAAGGCTTTCTAATGCAACACCAACGCAGAGTGTGTGTGTGTGGGGGGGCATGTTAACATTTCAACACGAAAGGGTCACAAAAGTGAAATTATTGCAGTGCTTTTTGCTGAATAGCATTAGGCTGCATTGAATTTTCATAGCAGCTTTTTTTAGGTAGCAAGCTCACGTCTTGTTCTTCTGTTTAGTCTGGATGAAGAATGGATGTGCATAAGCAACATGGCAGTCGCCTGCTTTATTTGATTTTGTTGTTAATGCTAGTACTGTGTCAGCTGCTGTGATGGAGCACATAGAAGCACAGGTACATTTAGCAGTTGACCTCAATTCAAGATAATTTATGTAGTGCTTCATCTCATGAGTATATCTAAAAGGACTCCACAGAGGATGAGTTATTATAGTTTGAACAAAGGGAGTCAGTTGCAAACCAGTTACATTTGTTTTTTAACACTCTCCAGGATTGGACATATCACGACATCTGGGCATTCTTGAGGACATTATTCGTGCCCTACTGTATTCTCTATGATAAAGGGTAAGGATGTGTTAGTTGTCTTTATTCAGGTAAAAAAAAAAGCAGATCTTTAGAGCTAAAATGTCTCTGTTGAACTCTAGGTACACTTCACTCGGCAGTATGGACAACACCTGTCGAAACGAGGCACTGAAGATGGTGGATGCACGGGGGGTGACACGATACAAACCAGCGTACCTCTTGGAGAATGAAGATGAGGAGCGAAACTCTCGCGCCTGAAGTCATCTGTGCTCGTCTTACTTAACCTGTTCTTTGTGGAGCCATTATTCTTTCTTTTTAAAGATGTCTGCTAACCATCCACCCTCATTTAATTCATTAGAAGGACCTTTTCAAAAATACCATGTCTGACTGCGGAATGAGATCGCAGAGAAAATGTGTGTTGCTTGTGTATGTGTGCGAGTCTAAAGTAATGGCTCTCTGTGCTGTTGAATAAAACATCACTCTTTTTTTTTCTTCTTCTATTGTCATGTTACTTTAAGAGGGCTCTCACATACAAATGGGAATCTGCAGGGCATTCAATATAGCTCTTCACTTAACTTATTCATGCCTCCCTTTGTCTTATCTCTAAATCCAATAACAACACTCCACCAGAAAGACGGGCTCCATCAAAATGTATTTGTAAATAATGTGAAAAGGTTTTTCTCATCGTGGAGAGAACACCAGATTTGAGAAACTCCCTGATGAAGGCCACCCAGCAGGCTCTCGTTTACTAATCCGTGTCTCCCACTGAATGCCCCGAATTGCAGGCTGCAGCACGTTTAGCTGAGCATCTCCCCCACCACAAACCTGCTCGCTGTAGTTCTCTTTGAAGCCCTCACGGGCGCGTTGTTCTCACGTTTTCTATTTAGTGCCCGTGATTATAATAAATTACCTTCTCCGTTTCCAGACATGATTGAATCCAGGCTCATCGATCCACGCTCTCTCTCTCCCCGCCTGGAGATTAGTCAACACCGCGCAGCGTGGATCGATACCGGCCGATCTAATAAAGCGGGTCGCTTACGAGGCCACCGCGGGGCTGCACACACTGTTACACCAGCAATTACCACTTCTAGGCCGTCCCTCATACACCCCCCTCCTAACATATCTGTCCTGGCTTCACGGCTTGCTTGATTTATTAATAATAACAGTAATAAAAGAGGCAATGAACAGCGGCTTTATAATCACAGCACCGATGTAATGGTGTGTGTTTTGGTGGTGTGGTAAACACACCGGGACATTGTCTGGAATGATGTTTTTTGGGGTAGAAAATTAAGTTACAGTCTGTGTTAGGCCACTTCTATAGGACTACCTATAGCTGTATATGCAGCTTATATAATGTGAGGGGTTTACATTTAAGTGGGTCTAGTTTGTGCTTTTATTTATCCTGTATTCTGTATCCACTCCTGTGTGTTTGTAGCACATATCCACATTACTTTTAGGTTGAATCCTTAATTATGTGTGTAAAAAATGTATATAAATCCTTCTACATCTCATACTTTTATACATTAATGACAATAATTGTATATAATAATGATTTTTGAATCTATCTTGTGTAACTTCTTTACTTGCATATCTGTATCTCATATGTCTATATGTCTCTCCTTTTTTTTAATGTCATATTATTTTGGTTGTGTGTTATGGGGAAACAACATTTGGATCCGGTGTATATCCTGTACATATTGTAGAAGTTACAATAAAGTTGCCTTTTTCTTTGGTTAAAGTAACATAGTAGGCCTACTGTTGTCCACTAGAAGAATTGTGGTGTACTTTTGTAAACAGGCCTACTTAAAGGGGGAAAAAAAAAATACAGTACCATTGAACACAACCCTCACCAGTGGTTTACAATCGTTTGGTTTTCTGACCCCATTTAAAAAAGAAACTGTTGGCTCTTGCCACATTTCTATTAAACGAATGGTTAGAAATCGGACTTTCCCAAAAGCATCTTAGATAAAATCTTCTGTTAACTTTGCTCAAAGCGTAAAGTCTTCCAATAATTCGCAATAAAAGAAGGAATTAAAAAAATTATCGATCATGGATGGATGCACGGAACAAAACAGGCGCTTTTTATGATAAAGTAAAACCATACAAAATTGCAAAGAAACCACACAACCACTTATGAGCAAGCACTTGATGACTGGGAAGGAAAGCAAGGGAAGTGTGACAGAGCCATCGTTCTTTCCACTCTCATTAATCACCCCACAATCCCTCAGATTAGGTTTGTGACCCTAAGAGGCGTCCCTGAACGTTAGGAAGGCAGCCGCTTGAACTGCTAAGTAGTTTACTATATAAATTCTGAACACAGGCTTTGACTGAAGACTTCCACTTAAGCAGAAAATTTAAGTTCTTCCACCACACGTGCCATGATAATATAAAATTAACTTGTGCTTTGTGTCCAAAGTTTATCACTGTTGTACTTTTTCCTCCACTGGTTCAAATTTTATTTTCATTCTTTTTCAGCTGTCATGTTTGTTTTGGCTGCACCAATCCACCACTGTAGTCAAACCAGTTTCTTACTCACTTCCTTTCCTGTGTATCATGACTCTGAATTCTTGCTCAGTCCTTCTTATGAATTTCAAAATGATGTTTTGATTTTGGCCCAGAAGACTGAGTCAGAAAAACCTCTTGGGTTACACACAGAGAGGATATGCATATTGACTACAAGGGACCTAAAAGCATTTTGGAGTGAAATCCTTTTTTTCCCACTTCCTTTTTTGTGGTCGTTAACTGCATATTTATAAATATCTTTTTTTGTACTTCACTCTACTCTTCCAAGAACAGGGTTTATTTGAAAGCCACAAACCTTCAAATAAAATAGTCTTGACATTCTGATAAAGCAACTTTTCTGCCATTTGGGACAAAGTAGTACAAGTACGAATATAAAGTGGTTTTCTCCCCACCCTCTCCCCTGTGCATATTTAAACTTAATTGGTCCTCCAAAGACAGGTTCTAGGGTGGGTGGGGTAGAAGTATGATCAGAGCAGCCACTTAAGGTGATGTGAGGATAAGAAGCTAATCTTGCTGCTCGCTCAGTACACTCCAGTGTTTCTCTCCATATCCCCCAGGTGGGACTGACTTATAAGAGGATCCACACAACTAACAGTGTGTGTGATATGGACTCAGCGTGACTTAAAATGACACTTAATGTGACTTTGTGCAAAACATGTGGCAAGCTTTGATATCGGAGTGAACTATCCATCTGATGCTCAGGTGACTGTGATGCTTTTCTCTAAAGGAATATGTTCTTAATCCAATTCCTTAGCAGCTCCTGCAGTGTAAAACGAGACTTGAAGCACCATGAGACAGCAATTCAGGCGATGTCCTAGGAGGGATGCTTAACACGGAGGATGAATAGACAGACCGTTGTCAGAAAGCATCAGGAGAGAAGGGAGACCTTTGAGTCTATGCAAATTACCATCCCATCTGCATGTAAAGCCAACCGACCAGAACACGGGAAATAGGATGTTCAGTATCAAAGTGTCACACATTAAAAGTGGATGAAAGTAAGTGAGAAAGAAAGGAAGGGAGGGACTGGGAGCGAGAATAAGGAGGGAGGCGGCTTTGCTTGGTGCCATGTGAAGTGTGACTGACTTAGCTCATTTGTGCTTGGTTTTGGTATGTTCAAATAAAAGGCAGTTTCATAATCCTAAGTTTGTCACAGCTTCCAGGATAGTATACAGAACCAAGACCCCCTGCTCATATCCACACACACACACACACACATGGGATGCATTCAGAAATGCTTTTCATAAGACGGACTCACTTTAATGTAAAGAACCAGGGTCTGTGAAGCTTCAGCCAGCATACTGAAAACTGATGAGAAAGATTCTGCTCAGCTCAAGCCGACTGGAGCTCATTTGCACTCAACAGCAATAACTTAAACACAGTGTGGGCCGGTAGAAAGATGAGAGACGTTTAGCACTAGAAAGTCCCAGCCGATGTCAGACGATTCCTGCTTTTGAACTGGATTTTAAAGATTATGAAAACCTCTAATGTGTTTTCTAAGCCCAATTTAATGTGTCATTTCATATCCCTAATCAGTCAGGAAAACAAAATTCAGCCGTGTTTACCTCACTCAGCTGATATCTTCTTCAGCTTTTAGTATCAAAAACTGAAATGTGTGCAAATTATGTGCAAATTAATGGATGAGAATGATAATAGGCAATCAGACTCCGATTTACAGTCATGTGGCGAGATAAGTACCTCCAACTGAAACTGATTTTTTCAACATATTTGAGCAAGCAAACACCTGTTCCTCTTTCCTCATAAATAAAAACGCGACACATACAGGCACATACAGAAACAAATTACATGTTATGTGCATCTGTCATATTTAACCTGTCTCTGACCCAAGGTATGGACGGTGTTATTTGCTCCTGGAGTTAGTGATGACACAATAGCCAGATATAAAGACCTCTCTAATATCTACAGAAAAAAGTTTGGATGTCCAAAATCCTGCAAGGCACTGAGAAATATGTGCAAATGATCTGACTAAAACCACTCTACCTGTAACAAAAATTATTGTCTCAATTGGTGTAGATATTAAATCACTGCCAATTTGTCCAGAACTGGCCACCACACAGTCTCAGAAGACCCCAAAATTTCATCAAAGGATCCGCAGCCAACTCATGCCACTGTTGGTATTATCATCCACAGGTTTATAATCCCAAACCCCAAAAATATAAACAGAAAGAAGTGTGATGGTTAGCGCTGTTGCCTCACAACAAGAAGACTTGGGGTTGTTCTGTGTGGTTGGAATGTTGTGGTCTGCGTGGGTTATCTCTGGGTATTCCAGTAACCCGAACGCCCCCACAGCCCAAAGACATGCTATTAGTTGGTTTAAATTAACAGGTAATTCTAAATTGTGCATAGGTGTGAATGGTTATCTGTCTCTTAGTCTCTTGTCTCTGCGACAGACTGGTGACCTGTCCAGGATGTAAAGCACCTCTTGCTCTATGGCAGCCCTATTCAGAGTCGTGGTAGGGGGACTGTCCAGCAACTCTGAATTGGATAAGTGGATGAAGATGGGTGGATGGATGAATTGGTGGATGTGTGTCTTTGTGTTTGTCTTCCTTTCCTCAACCCCAACTGGTCACAGCAGATTATGTCTGAGGTTTCTTCCTGTAAGAAGGGAGTTTTTCTTTCCCATTGTTGCCAAAGTGCTTGCTCATTGGGGGTGGGGTGGGGTGTGTGGGGTGGGTTCTCTGTATTATTGTAGGGTCTTTATCTTACAGTATAAAGTGCCAGGAGGCAACTGTTGTTGTGATTTGGTGTTATATTAAAAAAAAAACATGAATTGAAAGATTGAATGAATAGATATTTTAGTGGGCTAAACATTGGCTCAAGCAGAAATTCTGCATCATATCAAGAAAGTTCCTCAGGGGTGTTTGAACCGCAAGTAGATGTTTCAAACCCATACACAATTAGAAAACACACCCAGTAATGTCTCACAAAGAAGAAATGTAAGGTTATGTTCTCACTATTGCGGAAGTCAAGTTTTGAATTACACCGAAGTGTTTTGGAACAGGGCACTTGTGATGATTCAGCTGTGTGGCATGCAGGATAGGGCCCAAATGCAGGACTTGTACACAGGATGTTAAACTTAAAATGCAGCTTTATTCCTGGGAAATCTCACCGCAGGAATTAACCTTTACAAAACAAATCAAAACCTCTAACACTAAACTGGGCACACAGCATATTGAGGGTAGGACATTAAACTGACAGAGGGAAACACAGGGCTTAAATATACACTGGAGCAATCAGGGAATAGGAGACAGGAGGGAAACACAGCTGGGGGAAATCAGACTTAACGACACAAGGGAAGCAAGACTAGACACACTGACATGAGACACGGACTTTCAAAGTAAAACAGGAAACATGACAAGCACAGACTTGACACTGAGATAAACTTACACTAAATACGAGGGCACAAGAACAAATCTCTTAAGCAGAATTAAACAGAAAAATTACACAGAAAACAAAGAACAATGGTCAAAGATTTCAGCAAGCCCAATTACTGCGGGACCTTCAAACCTGCAAGAATGTACTTACTTTTTCTATTAAAAGCAATTAAAAGATTAAAAAATAATACAAAAATAGATAACAGAAAGTTCATAAAGGTTCACAATGAACACATTTCTGAACTCTAAACAAATTATTTTGTTCTGATTGTTTTTTTTGGTCAACAAAATGCACAAAACAAAAAATAATTAAGACTGCTTTCTGATGGCAACAAACTGTAGCAGTAAAAACCTGAGTCTCATACGGTGAACTTTATCCTCAGCTTTGTGTTGTCAGTGATGCCGGTAGGATCTGAACGTGATTGTCTGCCTCGATGGGACACCTTGTTTCCTTTTCCCAGTATGCCCAATTTACTGGCATTTGGCACAGACCCATGCCCAGCAAGAGACCTATCGCTGTTAATGTGACTTTCAGATTTTTGTATAAATTTGTCTGTTCCTTCTGCAAACTGAGCGTGTCTGCTGTGATACTCCAGGGGAGTATGAAGATCATCTGAAATTGTGAAAAAGTCTTTTGAAAGCACATTCAGGGGTAAGATTTATTTCCTCAAGACTTTTTCTGTTTCTTTTTTTTCTTTCTTCATTTTTCATGGAAAATTGGTTTCAGTATCCATGCTTAATATTTGGTTCAATGGTGTGAAAATCTATATATAAAATTAACAAATAAATAAATAAATCACACTGAAATAGGCTGGATAATGGATACAAGTTAACTAAAATAAACAAAAGTGTCTCAGCTAAAGATGTGGTGTATTTAGCTGTAATATGTGAAGACTGTTGCATAACAAATTTTTATAATTATTGAATTAATTTGCCAATATTTTTGATGCTTTAAACTGAATGATAAAACTATAAGTAAAAAAAAAAAAAGATAAACAGCTTAATTAATTGAGCAGATCGATACAGTTTCTTTCTTATTCCGACAGAGATGTCATATCCTCCCGAGAACCGCGGAAACTGTTATCTTCCAGTTTAACTTTTTTTTCTGAAGTCCTGCCTATTTGGAGCTAAAACAGGCCACCCAAACACATGAGATTTTATTGGAAAGGCCAGGATGTCCTCTTTTGAGCTCAACAGGACTTATTAGGGTAGCTCAAGTTAGTCAAAAGATATTGACCAAAAACAAAAATGTCCATTAAACAATGCTCTTGCTAAAAACCCTGATGTGACAAATATGTCACATAAATAAATGTGGTCAGAAAAGTCTAACTATAATATTAGACACGTCTTAATGCATTAGAACTATTAAATGACCTGAAAGGTACCTTTATTAATGACAGTTAAAAAAAACCCCAAGTCTTTTTAAAATGAACTAGTTCTGTTACAGGCGTCACGCCACGATTTGAGTGATTTGATATGAAATTCTTTGACAATCAAAGCGTCACATAACTACACCGTGTTTTTCCGTACGTGATATTTAGCGAGTTTCTGAGCTGCATGAGAACAACTTCTGAAAACATTCAAATGGTTTGTGAGACGTGCTTCACCACCAGGTTCTCGTGCATTAAACCACGTGTTGTTCAAGTATGTCAAGTTTTTTCAACTGAAAGCTGATTGGTCCAAATACACACTTACATTGTACATTTTTTCACATGTCTGTGTGTTGACAAATGATTTGGCTTAATCTACCAAAACAGCTATTTTATTTTCCCTTCTTTGTCATCATCTGAACCTTTCCACATTTATCACTATTTGTTTGACACACTGTAAGTACCTCCTTTGTGAGCATTGAGCAGAAATAATTACTCTGTTATTGACTATCTGACATGTGAAATGGATGTGAAAAAGAGTATGTCATAAGCACACCCAGTGCACATAAGCACGCTTCGTTTAGAATAAACTACTTGCTTTCACCCACGGCGAAAATAATTACTCATAAACTGGAAATTGAAATGCCAAACAGATTAATCAAAGCTGGAAAATACTTAATTCAAAAATTAAAAAACAAACAAACAAACAAACAAAAAAAACACAGATAAAGACATAAAACCGTGCTTGTCTTTTAATGCTTCAGACACAGTTATTATCATAAATGATGCAGTAAATCAAATTAACTAAAAAATCAAAAAGCGTTTAGAGGCACAGCTCTCCGCAGCTGGATGTGCTGTGATGCAGCATCTTCAGTAGTCTAATGAGAGCATAAATGCAAATGTGTTATTTCAGTAGACTCATTCATTTCAGATTGTTTGGTTGTCTGTCTGTTTTTTTTTTGACATTTTGAATTTGTAACATGATAACTTATTAGAAAATAATAAGAAAGAATTCACTTTTTGGTTGTCTAGTATCAGTAATTCAAATTAGCAGCTGCCATTATTATTGTCATTATAAGCCAATACACGCCACACTACACATCAAAGCTAGCAAGTGCCTTTATAGCCAGCCAAGAATCTTTCTCTTCTTGATTTAGGAGCTCGCTCTTCCTTTGCAGTTTGTTGAGCCTTTCTTGGACAACAAATGTTTGATCTACTCATGGATTTTGAATGATTTTCAAGTCAAGGGATCATAAAAGACAATAAATGACGTTCAAAAGTCTCTGGTGGTGTATTTGAAGTAGTTGATTTTTGTGTTTGTGCGTCATTGTCCAGTTGTAGAAGCCAACCTGGTTTCAGTTTCTTAGCTGACTGCAGAAAATTTATATGCAAATTTTCTTCTAGATTCTACTTTTATTGTATCTGTGCAGTGTTTTCAGTGTCACACAACCCCGAAACAAACCGTTTTTTTTTTTTACCTATTAGGTGCCAAAGTGCAGGTTTAATCAGATGCTGCCTCTTTTCTTGTCATTAAAAGATTAACTTCATCTGTCCGTTGCACTTGTTTTCAAAACATGTTCCTTAGCAAACTTTAGATGTGAACTTTTATAATGAGATCAGAGGTTACATTTCCTTTAAAAAAAAACAACCCTGTTTGTACATCAGTGCTGCACAGTGGTTCACCGCCACTTATGCATCAACTATACCCTATGTTTTTTCTTTGCATAGCAGTCTTGCAGTTTTATCAGAAAGTTTTCTGGGTTTCCAGATCTTGTCCTGACCTCCAGAGTTCCCCTTATGTGCCATTTCTTAATGACATTTCAGACAGTGGAAATTGCAAGCTGGAAGCACTTTGATATCTTTTTATAGCCTTCCCCTGCTTTGTAGGCATCAATTAGTTTAATTTTTTTCTGAACCTCAGTCAGATTCTCAGCCTATGGTTGCTGAGTATTACCACAAGGTTTGAAAAGTCGTTGGCTGATAGTTCCTATTCACAGTTCTTGACCTGCCTTATAAGAGAGTCGATTAAGGTCTAACAATTAAAAGAAGTTCGGAAGCTCTGCAAGTAGAAGGGTGCTTAAACTTGCAACATTATTTCATGTTATTTTATTCCTGATTTCAAGTCGTGCATTAACATAATCAAAAGCATTACAGAGCCCAAATCAACCTAGTGTTTCAAATGAACAGTGCTCCAGAGAGTCCGCTTTAAACTGGTACAATGTTGTTAGACTCATAATGGGCAGTTAACAAGGATCAAAGCTATATAAAATATTTCCTGGTCTGTTTATTGTTTGTCCTTTTACAAAAGCAGCCATCTACATTTCCCACAATGCACACTGGCTGCCGGTAATTCAAAGACTCAAGTGTATAATGCCAGGATTTAACAAAATGTACAGTAAGCTTGCTTGTTGACTTTCCCAGAGTCAGATGAGGATTCAGTTTCTGGCTCGTTCTCATTTTCCACGCTGTAGTGCTTTTATGTCTTTTCACTTCAATAAAATATGTAGAAATCTGCTGAAAACAGGGGAAAACTATTACATCCAACTATATATAAGAAAGAGTTTGGTTTAACTATTGACTTTGAGAGCTATTGAAAAAACTCTTAATGCATCTCTGGCAAATCAAGCGAAATGAAACGTCAGAGAAAAAAGGGAGGATATCCTCGAATTGAATTTTGAGAAATCTAAGTAAAAACTCTGCTTGTTATAACCCTCTTCACAGATTTAGCATCTTAAGTCTTTTACTCTCCACTGCATAAAGGGGCAAATTTTTCACCCTCGGAAATATATACTGTATCGGATTATAAAGTATTGAAAAAGGAAACGCAATATGTGCAAGAGATGTCAAGTGACATTTTTCTGATTGCTCTCGACTTTAACGTAGTCCTTTACCCTAATATTAGTAAGAGCTATTTTGCAGGGCTAAAATACTGCACACACAGCTGAGGCAGTACCTTCAGGAGTAAATAACGCCGAATGCTGCTTAGAGACATCCGAACCGGACAGAAAAAGACTTTTCCCCTTCACAGAGCTTCTGTTTCCTCGTGTTAGAAAAGCTGGAAGTCCTGAGCTGCGAGCCTGAAAGGTCAGGAGATTTCAAACAGCGATTTAGTCGCGTTTCCTGATGCAAAATGCTGTTCTATTTGGAATCGGGCAGATGTGCGCAAAGATGACAACTAAAGATTACCACAGATTGGTGAGCTGGAAAGATCAGTGGAGCTTTATTTTGGCACCCATGACATGTTTAACTGGCTCAAGCCATCAATAAAATGTATAAAGTCATCTCAGTGGAACCTTTAAGAACTCTACTTTGATTCTAAAGTTGGGAAATATCACTTTAATGACTTCATCAAAATGAATTTGCCATTTTAATGAAATTTACAATCCCTTCCACGTGTTTGAAAACACATTTTAAAACAATATTTTTCTTTCCAATAAAACAGTTAAATTACTGATATAAATCACTAAACTAACATGTAAAAAATCCATAAGTAACAAATATGCTACTTCTCTTTAAAAAGTTGAATTATCCATTATTATCACTATAAGCTCATTCTTAGTGTTTGTGCAATGCAGGCTTCAGTTTTGATATCACGTCATATCTGACGTGGATTGGCTCAGAAACGTTGAGGCTCCCTTAACGTTTGATTACAGATGAGTCAAGTGAAAGTTTCCACTTTCAGAAGAAGAATTGGACAACAGTCTGTAAGTATCAAACTTACATAAATATATACATTATATATATATAAATCATGCTGAATAGTGAATGTCGAAAAAAAACATTTTCCCTACAAGAAATATTGACCAAAACGTACATAAACATATATAATACATAATCATCGTTTAAAATAACACATTGAAGGTTTGGTGCCAGATGAAGGCTTCCAGGGATAGAATGACCAAAGAAAGGGAGCGGAGATTCCCAGACGAGATTCTATTATTTTTAGACTGAAATAAAAGCTAACCAGCACATTTCAAACCTTGAAACACATTTTTCTTAGGAACCTTATGTATTCAGGAGGACACGCCTTCTCTCATCTGACTTGACTTTCATTCTGAAAAATGTGAAATATACATGATCGAGGTGATGATTACATGCTGAGAGGCTCTGAAAAGCATTCTCCAAGTAGGAAAACATTACAGCGTCTTCTATCCCAGACATAATTTTACTACAGCAAATTCAGGGAAAAAGAAATATAGTATATAATCTATATACCAAAAAATGTAAGTGGAAAAAAAAACAACACTGCACCCTTAAAACAAACAAACAAAAAACGACAAAAAAGCCCTGAATTGAGTAGCTAAACTATAACCGCACAGATGTAAAACACATAAAATGAATTGAAATTTTAATGCAGATAAATATTCTTTGTCTCTATTAATATCCAACAGCTTATATTTCTAAATATGTAATCAACACCAACAATGCAAGCCTGATTATTCAGCCGAGCTGCAATCAAATATGGGTCAACATGTGACAACAGAATCTGCAGCCCGAAATTCCATACGCTGTGATTACAGGGTTATTTGTCTAGATGTGCTTCATCTTGTAGGTTTTTTTTTTTTTGTCAGACATAGTTAAAAGCTAAATTTGCCATTGCATAAACTGTTTATGAATGCAGTCATCCCAGAAAACCTCGGCGGAAACTTGGTGGGATTTTTACGATCTTCTAAATTTATATTATACGGCAACATCTGTCTACAATTATCAAGTTTGTTTTGGACGTTTACTTCACTTCCAGCATTAGCATATCAACACACAACAAGAGTCAACATCCATAAAGTGAGGAATAAAATATCAGAATTGTAATATTTGATAGGATTGTTCCAGTGTTTCAGCTTTTAAATCAAAGCTAGAACTATTACACGAAAGCTTTTGGTGTGTGCGTGCCTTTGCTGGAGTAAGCATCCATACAATTTAACTCACGACACAGAGAGAAGGAGAGAGAGAGAGGTGCTACTGCTTTTAAAGTCCTTTTCCTTTTACACCACTCTAAAAGCATAATTCTCTTTCTGCTGATTTAGGTATGCTTACTTTATCATTCTCAATGG
>VURO01028243.1:79428-89979 GCA_015108175.1 Pelvicachromis taeniatus
TAAAAAAAAAATAACAAAAAAAAAAAAAAAAAAAGAGAAAAGTTTGGCACATGATTGATTGTATATAGTGAACCTGTCGATAGTGAACCTGTCGATTTTTTTTAAATCGACAGGTTCACTAAGCACTCCATTTTGAAAAACATATACTTCCTGGCAATTATTTCAGGCTTTAAAGGGTTAAAACAGAAATGAGCAAAATCGCAAATCTCCGTAGTCATGTTCATCTTTTACATACAGTCTACTGCTAATTTCTATCTGCTTCACAAAGACATACAGTCAAGTAAAAATGTTTTTTTTTTTTTACAGTCCTGTATTTTGCTTGCACAGGAATTAAAGTAGCAGCCAGGTGCTGCTAATCCTGATTTACTGAGCATTAGTCAGGAGTGGTCGTCCCATCAGCCCAAGGTCAGACCATGTGATGCCCACAGAAAGAAAACCCCAAAAAGCAAAGAGCTACATGTCACATGGCTGCACAGCTTAGGTTTGTATGTGATGACTTTGGAGAGACAACACCAAAGCAGAGATGTTCACCCAAACAAACTATGACAGCACAAATACCTCATGCCAATTATAAAGCACGGTGGTGGAGGGCTGATTGGGACTTGTTTTGAGGCACTTTGCAGTTCTTGAGTCGATCATGAATTTAGTCATTTAGACCAAAGTGTTCCAGAGTCAAATGTGAGGACATCTGTCTGACAGCTAAAGCTTGCCTGAAATTAACGAGATGATAATCCCAAGCACAGCAACAAATCTACAACAAATTGACTGAAGAACAAAAGAAAAGTGCTGCAACGGCCCAATTAACACCAGTTAAAGACTTCAACCTGACTGAAATGCTGTGGTGGGACGTTAGGGGATCTGTGTATGAACAAATGCATCAAACCTCAAAGAACTGAACACCAAAATTCCTCCACTACGATGTGAGAAAGTGATAAAGTCATCCACAAAATTATTCCTTCAAGTTATTGCTGCTAAAGGGGGTTCTACAAGCTGATTTTTTCAATATGTTACCATATCGGTACCAAATGATAGCAACCAGGCACTGAATTACAATTAACTGCTACCAGAGACAGATTTGATTACAGAAGACATGAAAGAGGACTAAATGTGAGCACACCTAATGGTAATAAATTTTTCAGGATTAAAATGGGGGGAGGGGTGAACAAGTTCACATGTTTTTGTAGGAAGAGATGCAATGCAGTTCAACCGATGGAAAGTGTGTGAGATTTCATGACAGAAAGAGCCCAAAGACAGTACAGTAGAGAAAAGGGAATGAGGCAGATAACTGAAGAGTCTTTCCTTGAGGTCTGCAAAGCTTCAGTTAACTCCTACTCCACAGGCTATCCTATTTTCAAAAGGAAATTGTGGAGATTCTCAGTCAGCCGCGTCATGGTTGCTTATATCTAAGTACTAAAAATGAACTTCTTCAGTTCTATCGAACTGGTTTGGAGGATGCCTGGGAGTCCCTCCCAGTCAGTAACAACTGAAGAAGCCTGAGAGGTGAAACTTCTTGAAGAAACTCAAGCAGACTGAGCAGCCTTTGCTTTAAGTACTTTGATACTCGATACTTTTTGTAAGAATTTGCAAGGCTCTAACCTTGCTGTTCACCATGTCCCTTTCTACTGGTCGATTACTCTTTACATACATGTAAAAGAAAACAGAATGAGAACAGAATGAGGACCCCTCCACCCCCCGTTCCCAAAGCTGTGCCCCCCTCCATGCCCACACAAAGCCTTACTGTGTCCAGAGCCCAAACACCAATGTTGTGTCTAACCTGGTGCTTACGCCCCTCAACGCGCACAAACAAGGATGTCACCCCCCACCTCTGACCATCTGGGCCCCCCCACGACTCCGCCTTCCCAGCTGGCTCAGAAATCCTTTTACAACCCTCCTCCCACCCCATATCCTCAACACTTTGCAAACCCCACCTCTTTAGATTCTCAGTGTCATCGAACTGTGGCCAAAGACTGATCAACCACTCCTCACAGAGAGGAAAGAGAGACTTAAGGGAAATAAGCTGCCGTGCTTATCTACCCTTTCCTGTCTGCTATCCCTCTACACAAGTGTGTATGCATTTGTGTGTCTCTGCTTTGTTCAAGGTCAGCAGGAAGTGTTTCTCTTCTCTCCACCAGACCTTTTGCTTTTCTACAAACTCTCCAAATGTGAGTGCTGCGTGAACTTTCCTGCTACATTCTCCCCTCTCCTGTCTCTGTCTGTTTTATCTTCACATGCAAGTTCTGAACACTTTTGCATTAATATGCATTAGGATCTAGGTGGCTTTCCACCACTGCTCAACATTTCCCAGGAAACTCCTGTGTCATCACCCAGGCAAAAAAACACCTCCATCCTTAAAAGGATAGATCCATCCACATGTTCAAATACACTGCAGTGTGCATAATATGAGTATGTAAGTGCTTACTATGATGGTGGTGGGTGTGCATATGTGAGTAAACTAGATGAAGTGATTGGTTGCACCTTTCCTGCCCTCCAGGCTCCATTAAATGACCAGAAGGCACATGGTATTCATACCACTACACTTCTCATTCAAACTGTGTGAATCAGCAGGTTGCCTCATGGACCCACATTCCCTATCAATTCACAGAGACTGATAAAATACACAGATACACAAACACACACCCTTGCTGCTTCAGGCCTAAAGTACTCTCAGCCTCAGGTAAAGACAGACTCTATTTTCTGCCTGTTACTGCAAAGGTTCTCTTCACTTTGTGTATATGTGTCTGTTCTATGAGACTCAGCAGCACAACAGGATGTATAGCTATGGCCAGCAGAGCTGAAGAAAATTGCCCAATTCAGGCCCAGAGGACCCATCAGTATGGAAACCAATTCATCGGAGCCATTTTGATATGGAAGGATGTCTGCAGAAACCATCATCCCCTTCTGTGACAGACCTCTCTCATACACAGGCACAACTCGCCATGTGTGGTCCAGTCTGATCCTAAAATAAGCTTTCCAGTGATATTTTTCCTTAGAGGTATGAAATTACGGTCTACAGCATAAATGGCCAAGAGTGCAGTCTGGCAGTCTATGGGTCCTTTTTTTTTTTAAATTTTCGCCGTTTGGCCAGAAACAGTGTATGCCGAAATGTTGCCTCACTTATACCCACCAGCGCTGCAGGAGCTAAAAGTCTGGCTCGACTCTCTCACCTTCTCTGAGCGGCAGCGGCCACACTTTTAAGATTAGTGTAAGGAAGAAAAGAGGCAGAAGACCGAGAGTTTGAGCTCTCGTGAAGAGGAGTGATGGTGAAAGTGTGTGTGTGTGTGTGTGTGTGTGCGCGGCTTAAAAAAAAAAAAAAAAAGAAAAGAAAGAAAAAGTGCACAGGACGAGAGCGGAGTGCATGGACGAAAAGGGGGTGTACAAAGGGGGGTAAATAAGGTCAGTCGTGCCGTTGCTAGGACAACCACCAATCCGGAGCTGGGACCAGTTCCAAGCCAACGCCCCACCCATCCATCCGTCGTTCTCGCTGTCCTTTTCCTGCATCTCTCGGTCGGACAGCCTAAACCTCAGAGTAATGAGTGCTCTCCATGTTTCTGCAGTCTAAATGGAGCTGCAGAATAAATACAGGGCTGATTTGTACAGGTGCCAGGCTCAGACACATAAACTAGCTACAGTACCTCACCGCCAAGACGCTGACAGGAATGACATATGACGAGAGGTGGGGAACAATGACAACTATGATGGGTGGACACCAAGACCAATGATTCAAACTATTTATAATATCTATCAAAGTGTATTTCTACAAAGTGGCAGCTGGGCTCATCTGCTGTGTCAACATCATGTGTCTAATATTTATGTATTGCTGGCTGGGCCCTTCGGATTTGCACAGTTCCAGAGCAGACAGATCCATCTATATTCAGAAACCGTCATGCTAAAGTTGAGTAAATAGACTATAAAAAGGTTTGTTATACAGAGTTGCCAGTGTTGCCATGCCAATAGACTGTACGGTGCATTGTAAAAGGGCACATTGGCAAGCTTCTTAACAGATTAAAAAAAAACAAGAAAAGGAAGAAAAAGTATCTGTTAATCTGCTTTAAACACGTGTGTAAAATGGAAACAATGATCAGAACGACTCCCTTAGTTGAATCTGCATCCATAGGCTGTCATTCTGAGTTTCTGTCCGTTCTTTGAATGATAAAACCAGGATTTGACAACTCTGAAGGTGAAGGCTGCTTTGAAATTTTAGAGGTTCTGTTTCTGTGCCCCTTTTATGAAAATCAAATGCTCTAAATTGGCATTCAATCAAATGTGACCCATTTTTGTAGCAGTATTTGGAGTCGACACAGCTTTTCTTTGACTAGTTTTCCACAAGATGATGTCTGCTGTTGGTGTCGTCTCTCATGTTGCATAAACGAACATTGTTAAACCAATATTTTATAATTTTTTTGTTGCTGACTTCTTCTCTTCCATCCAGTAGTAGTATACGCTCTACACTCATCTATTATTTAACTATACTTAACTACACTTACAGGAGCCCCGGGTCTTTCAGGCCCACCTGTGTAAGTGGGTTAAGGAGGACATGCAAGCGACACCCCATAGACACACATTTGCTCAGATGCACTCAATATAGTGAAAAGGGCGCTCATAAAGCACATACACTCAGCCAATAAATCAGACTTGGCTTTGAGAATCCATCATTTACTAAGTAGGTCACAGTTCTGATGCTGTAGACACTCTTTCCCATTTGTGTACTCCGTTTTTTTCCCCTCCCTCGCCATGATGAGAAGGTCAATGCTGGATAGGCAGCCATAGACCATTTATCCCAGGTGTGCATTCCTTCTCACTTTCCCAGTGTCTGATTATTTGGTGGTTGTTACCTTACGAATGGCCAGTTGGAGACCTAGAGCGGTCTTTCTGTCAGTCACACACACGCGCGCGCACGCACGCACGCACGCACGCACACGCACGCACGCACACACACACACACACACACACACACACACACACACACACACACACACACACACAGTTAAGACATGTCAAGGAAACCTGCTCTAATACAACCAACAGGCTTGAATAATTTAAACAGAGGAAAGGAGAGGAAGGGAGAAGATGGAGAGAGAAGGATTGGAGAGGCATACGAGTTAAGGAGTAAATAGAGTGAGCTGGACCCTTTCAGTCTCTCTGACTCCCGGTGAACTTATTTAAAAACTTCTATTCTTGGTTTCACTCACATCTTCTGTCTTTCAGCTCATCTTCAGCAGGTCTCATTTCCTTCACCAGTCAGTGTGTCTACACCTTCTTCACCGTTCCTCTTCCTCTGAATGCTTCTTCCATCACCATTTTACCCACTTTGCCCTCCCTCCCTCTCTCTGTTTATCTAAGCACTTTCACGGTCACTGCTTTGGAATCCCAGGAGTCTAAACTGCCCCCTTCCCTCTCCCTTCCCACCATCGCAGCCGATCCACGCTTCTCTCTCCCTCTCCATCTTTTTCCGTCACAACGGTTAAGATTCATATCGCTCTGTGTGCTGGGGGTATGGAGGGTCCCCTTTATTTCCCCTCAAGGCAGTCAGCTTTGTCCTGTTCTAGTCACGCACAGCCGCCCACCCTGCCCCACCCTGCCCCTCACACTCATGAACACATATTCACACCAGAGGTAGGACACTTACAGAGCCCGATACAATCAAAAGAGCCGAGAACAAAAATACTACATTATTGCCAAGTCTGCACGGGGTTTCGGCTAGGGTTTGGATAAGACTGTTGAATATGTTTTATTAAACTGAGCATATACAGCATTTTTAGCTCAAGTACATGAGCTCGAGAGTGTGAAATAAAACTTTATACTCTTGACACTTAGCTTGATTTAAAAGTCTGCCTTGAAGCCGGATGCCTCTGAATTTCTTAGAGGGGCCAGTTGTGTTCCACAACACTGATGAAAGGTTCAGACACAATAAGAGGAGGGGGGATGGTGGTGGTGGTGAGGATTTAGGAGCAGAAAGGAAGGAAATGGTGAGGGTCAAGAGAAGAGGCGCAGACGCTAGGCTAACGTGGCGCTAATAACAGCCTGACATTGGACTGGGATTAACTGATTAATTTGGGATTAAAGATGACTGGTCGCTGCTTTAAGTAATGAACCAGAATGACCCAAAATTACAAGATTAACACACAGGAGGCATGGTATGTGTGACTGTGGGTGAGTGAAACTTTGTTTCTTAATAGTAAAGCGACACACGCTGCGACAAATACTACAAATGCTCACTTGTTTAGGTGTTAATTATGAACCTTTGATGAAGTACAACGAGGCCCACACCAATTTTCCATTCTGTAGGCAAATCCATCACAACGATAAATGCAATAAACAAATGCAGCGAGTGAGTGATTTTGCAGCTTTTATGACTAGGCATTTGTCACCGGGTGTATTTTAGGGGAACGCACAGATTAATTCTGCGATCATAAACGCGCAGCATCTGCTACAGTGTTTTGAGAAGCGCACCGTGTACAAGAACTCCATTTCCAGCTGAATAGGGGAGCAATGAGATTCATGAGTTCTACTGCTACAAGGCCACAACTATGGAGATTTGGGACAAGGCTATTTCCATCAATTCAGCACAAAACACAACCACCATTCCTGATACTCCGAGACTATCAATGATTACAAAAAATAAAAGTTTACTTAAAGGATTAAAGAAGACATGAGGTAAGACCTTAAAAAACAAAGCGGCAAATAAAGCATCAGTAAACTGAGCTCCAAGTTGGTATTCAGAGTATTTCACCCCCCCACAATGCACAGTAACATAAGATGGTGAGATACCTTAGCCAAACCCAAAACATACAGATTCTAAAGAAACAAAACACACACATATATATGTGTGTGCTAAAAAGTAAACACAGTAGAGGGTTAATCGATGACAGTTATAGATCTATAATTACATAGCACAGTTGATCAAATAAGAAATTTGTGAAAGATAGAGCCCACATTTCCTCGAGCTCATAAATAAAAGATCTCATTGGAACAAAATGTTGAGGAAAGAGGTGGAAAAAAAAGGAACAAGGAAGCAAGAGAGAAAAATAGCAGTCAGAGTACCAGGAGACAAGCATCAAGCTGTGCATCATTGCACACCCCCTCAAAAAAAAAAAAAAAAATCATGGGGTACGGGTTATTGCAACAACAAAAGCCAATCTAAGTATGTCTGCACGCACGCACGTACCACCAAAAAAAAAATGTATCTTCATCTTACTGTAGTCCTCAAAGAATTGATGGAATTTAATTTTTTAATAAGCATGTGTTATTATATTATGTCCTGGTGACACTCAGGTAAAGGCTGTAGCGCACACTGGAAAGCAGCATCAGGTCTAAACGCAGCGTGATCCCTACTTGGCTTCTCCCCAGAGTCCGAGCATCCATGAGCGGGCGTATGTGCAGGCAGCGTGATGGTACTATTGGAAGCGTGTGTGAGCCTCTTTACGACACCTGTATACACGGCTGCGTCACGGTGAGCGTGTGAGTAAGCCCCTGCGTGTGGGTGTGTGTGTGTGTGTGTGTGTGTGTGTGGGGGGGGGGGTTGCTCCTCACGCCTTCTTGTGACAGTGATAGTAATACCTGCTGACATCCTTTCTTCCCTCTCTCCCTCTCTCCTCATCCCTCCATCCCTGGGGGCCTCCCTGAGCTGTTTTGGGAGTTGAAATCTGTTGACTCTTTCACTACCATCGTCTCCTTAACGCACTCTCCATCCCTCACTTTTCTCCACTGCAGGTCTAATGTTTTTACCATCTCTGGGGGCTGACGAAAAAAAAATAAAAAATGAAGTAGGCAAGGCAGCGTGTATATTCATTTGTGGTGTGTGTGGCAGCGCAAAGAGAAACAGAAGCGAAATGTGTGTGCACGCTTTTTACATCACTGGGGGTGGGGGGGGGAGCACTGAAAAGTAGGCTGTACTACCATACTTCTGGGAGGCAATACCAAAATAATATTAGTTTTTGTTCCACCATGGAAAAGTCTCCTAAAAATAAATAAATTAATAATACAGAAGAGTCATAATATCAACACAGCACGACATTTGTAATGTGATCCATCTGGAAATGAAAGGACGGGATAAAACGCTGTTTTAGGAAATATGAATGCTTGTATATGTGTAGCTGAAAGTGTTACCTGAAACTTTTCTGTAACAACTATGAAAAGATAAGAAAAATGAAACATACACCCCATAAGTACACACACATGTTCACACCCCTTTACATATCTTTTTAAATCGAAGTATTTCTCTGTTGTGTCTAGATAAAGTGTACACAGCCACGCCTATAGCTTAAAAAAAAAAAAAACCTTTATACATACCACCAGAATGCATAATAGCTAATACTTATCAAAAAGCTGCTAGCTAGCAGCTCGCACAAAACAGTCTCCATAATCAGAGTATGTGAATTTATGCTATTCTGTGCTTTTAAGCATTTTCCTCCCACATTCTGTAACAGAAATCATTTTTATATAAAAGAAAATTATTTTAAATCCTCCATTATACACCCCCCACTACAGAACGCCAGAGTGCCTTATTATTATTATTATTACATCAAGCACATTTATGATATTTCCCCAAATCTTAATAAATGTAGCTTGAAAGCACCACTTCGCACACACTTTGTGACACGTGAAAGAGAGAATTTAAACCTGAGACAGATTTCTGGGGCTCTTTACTTTAATCCAGTGACACAATGTGGCATTAAATTCAAACACATGAATATTAAGACTTTTAAAAACATCAAGCCCATAGACTTTTACTCCTCTACTGTAGCTTTTCAGCCATTTACTGGTTATATGACATGTGAGAGAAGCACTCATGAAGCCGATATGCAAACAAGATTTGTAAAGATTTATGATGAAAACACAAAAGCGGTCCGCTAACAAAGGCAAAAAGTTAAAGTTTTGCAAGAAAAATTAGCTAAACCGAGTACAACTCATTTATGTGCCGCAACCATGGCTGTCCCTGTCTGCACCTGATGACTGTGACTCTCAGTTAGTGACCAAAACAAGTGAGTCATTGCACAGCGTTCACTCTAGGAAACAGGCTTGGAGATTCTGTGAGGACATCTATACAATTATCAAGAAACGCTTCTGGAGTGAATGTCCTTAAGCATCTTTAAAGAATGTAGAGGTATGATGGCAAACACGTCTCAGTGCCCTCCTGGTAGTGAGGACCTTGTCTGGTACAATAATCCTGATTCCAGCTACAGCCTTTTGCTCTGCCTCAGTCAATACTAATTCAATTTCTGTCTGCCGGAATTCCCAAGTTGCCTGTTGGCAGGATTTCTGAGCCGAGTGAAAGAATACTGTGAGAGGTTATACGTACATGCGGACACGTTTCTGCCTGCACATGTAACAAAATGAGAATGAAAATTTCCAAAATGCACATATGGACCAAACAGCGAGCAGATTGCTTTGTTTTGGTCAAGCTTAGAGTGACGGCGTTTCCCACAGTTTACAAATTCTTGCGTGCCAATTTAATTGGTGTTTTGTATGTCAAAGGAATACACAGTTCGCCTGACACTTACAACAATGACAGCTCATTGTGCGCCATGAATGAATGAATGCAGCTCCTGCTCAGCGCTCACCAACGGCCCTTAACCACCGTAACCACCCTCTTCACACACATGCGCCACAGCAGCCATTTTGTGCCAAAGCTGGGCTGCACTGTGCCAGCTGAGCTGTAAACATCACTGAACCTCATTTCATTCCACAGCTGTTCCACCCCACTTGGAGACATTCATACAATGCAACTTATTACAGCTTAATGCAACCTAATATTGATGTATGTGTGTACACAGAGAAACGGGGCAGCGTGGGGAGAGAAATTGGGAAAGAGACGGGTCCATATGCAGTCTAGCGATAATGCAAGAAGCCGGTGATAATATCTGGGTGTTAAATTGGTATCGATTGACTAAATATCCTGACCAGGAGGAGAGAGCGGCCGTCCTTTCATGCTTGTACACCATGTCTGCTCCGACTGCTCCAAGCTGCACTGTGACTATCTGATCCATTTTAATACAGACATCCTCACTGCTAGGCCCCAAACCTCATTTTCAGCACAGTGTGCTCGAGTCTTCCTATGCATGTGTATCTCAGCGTTCACTTCAAATGCAAAGATTAGTTTTTTTGTCGTGCAACGATTATGCTGGTTTCATTCTAAGGTATATCGCTAAACAGTGAAATGGAGGATTACTGATTTCACACAGATGTACACATGAAAGGCGAGGAAAGCAGTGTCGCATAGTAGCTACCTCGAAATATTTTTTGGAAAGACTTGCTGGAGATAGCTCATGAAAAGAGGCCATGTGACATTTTCAAGCAAAAGACACTGTTGCACAATACTCTATGTGCAAGCCCCACCTTAAAAAAAAAAAAGAAAAAAAGAAAAGCGTCCAAAGGCAATATTATGCCTTTTTCCTCGAACACGTTAGTCACACCTAAAATCAACTAACGAGTGGAAACAGAACAATGACCTATTTAGATGTGAGGCTGGCAGGCGCAGTGGTTGGTAAATGTTCCCACAGCTACATACGTCTGGCCGGAACAGACGATTTTTCCTGTTATGCTATTTTCACT
>VURO01028245.1:7941-23624 GCA_015108175.1 Pelvicachromis taeniatus
CAGACTCCTGGCAATCTGCAGTCACTAGGGAAAAAACGTGTATTCACCATCTGGTTGGCAAATGGTTGCTGGAGGTTGCTGGTTGTAACTGGGTGAAAAAGTGGGTGCTAAACCTCCTTATCATTACTCTGATCACTTGGAAGTTGCTACAGTCTTCTGGAAATGGACAACATTCACTTGGACAACATTAATTGTAAAAGTTGCTGCTTTTGAAATGTGATAGCTGCACTGCTAAGGCATAACTTTTACTTGAACGGTATCTGTTTCCGGTTGGCATCCTCACCTTTCACAGATTCAGCACCTGCTTGATGAGTTGTTCGTAGACAACTTGCCATCGTCACACAAATTAGGAGGGACTGTGGCAACTTGCTAGTAACCAAAGCAATCACAGTTTTTTGGAGCAGCACTGTATACCTCTTGGCCAGTTTTGCAGTTGTTATGTAAGAAAATGTATTATTATTAAGTATAATGTATTAAGTATATTACATTACTTACTATTCTAAAAAGTAATGCAGTACGTTACTTAATTATTATTTGCCAGAAAAAGAAATTTGCGACACTACTCGGTAGATTACTCTTGCATTATTCTATCAAATTACCTGAAACAATATAAACCTATAAGCTATACAGTCCCACACACCAACACAAATCTCTATCCTAATGAGGAAACATATACAGTGTGTCCTTTAGTATTTAGTTATGAACACAAAGCCGACAACACAAAGCAAATACGGAAATCAGCACAAAGAGATGTCAAAGCAATCACCACTGTGATTCTGAAGCCTGACTACAAGCCTGACTGCTCATCGCTGCCTTTGTTACCTGTTGAAGTTCAGGGTCTGGCTGCTGGGCTGAGGTTGGTTGACTGTAGGATGCCAGGGGGTTACTGGTAGATCTCTAGGCCTGTGTCACTGAGGCTTTAAGAAGTGTCTTTCATCCTAGCCGGTTCTGTTCTGTGTTGGCTCTTGCTGCTGCTCACTCCACGTTATGATTTCTTCATATGTGTTTGGAAGGGCCCGGAGGTCCCAGAACAGTGAACAGAATGAATGAACCTCCAGCAATCAGTTTCACAGTAACAGCCAGCATCCACTCAAAACCGGTCAGGAATACATGCTATTCTATGATGACTGGTGGCTGCCAAAGAGTGGCTGACTGGTCTCTAGTTTGAAAGAAGATCTTCCATTTCCTCTTGTTCATTCACTTTTTAATGTAATTTAGAGAAGCAATTCAGCACTTAGGAAACTAGCTTAAAATTCATGCTAGCATTCTCAGGCACTGTAGCAACTTACAGTATATGGCAATAGAAATATTCCAATTTGTTTAAAATCAAACTTAGGGTTTGAAAAATGCAGCATGTAACAAAATTTTATTGGCTACATAACCTTTTGAGTTTTATCACTTGTTAGGGTATGCTTTGGCAGTTGATGGTTATGTATAAAAGCTATAGACATACCATGAATGAATGAAGGATGTAAGATATTAATTTACACCAGCGCAGATTTAGGCTTTGGATTAGCAAAACTGAGTTGTTTCAAAATCTTGAGGATTTTACAACCAACACAGACAAAAGACACCTCCCTACAGCTTCTTAAAAAATCAAACACATCCTAAACCTGAATCGTTCCAATGCCACCAGTAAGAATGATCAGGATGATAATTCCTCCAAAACAAAACATATTTCATATTTGTTTGAGCGGAGGTTTGATGCTTTGGAGACGGGGTTATTTGAGGGGCAGATTGTGAGTGGGTTTTATAAAGCAGGGAAAAAAGTAAAGTGTACTTCCCCATCCCTGTCTCTCCTTCAGTGACTGGCTTTCTGTTGAGTTGTATTAGTGCCAGCATCAGTCAGTTTGTTACGCTGGCTTGACGACACCACTCTGCTGCCAGCTGCACTTCTGACTGGAGAGTGCACATCATTCATTTTAATTTTTACCCCTATTTTTTTCTTCGACGTCACCTTTTTTCATTCACCCATCAGTCCTTCTCTATCCAGTCTTTTCCTCCTTTTTCCTTCCTTGCCTCCCCTTTTTCATTTCATCCGATTTATCACTTCTCAGCTCTCATTTATCTAACAGTTTTTCTCTATCTTTTTCCCTCTCCCATTGCTATCAGTTTGTGGATTTGTGTACTGTCTGACAATATCCACTGATGTTTTTTTTGGTGCTCATGTGATGTCACTGAATTCCTATAAAATAAATTACTGACATTTGTCTCCAAAAAAGGTTATTAAAAGTACTTTCCACAGTTCAGCAGCCACTTCTAATGAAACAAGCTGTGTGATCTATATTTTAATCATTACTGTAAAGCATTTTCACAATTCAATAAACTGACTGCCTGCAACCCTTTCAGTTGTAAAAAAGCTGGACAGTTCCCAAGTTGAAAATTCTGTTTATTTGTAAATTGCTTTAGTGTTTTTCTGTGCCTTTTAAGAAGTGTTTAAGACTACGGGCTACATATAATTTCTCATTTGACCAACATCCATCTTTCACACACGTTAAATATATTAGATTTTAGCAAAAGAGGGCTTAGCCCACTCACAGTTGCAAAACATCACTTTGCAACCGTAAAGAAGCTGTATCTTACTTAAGCCTCAGTCACAAAGGCCTAGAGATCAGTTGGCAACCGCCTGGCAACCTCCAGTATCTAGGGAAAAATGTAGTGTTTGGTGAGTGACTGCTGGAGGTTAAAGGCTGTCCCTGAACGAAATTGGTCACAAAGAGGTCGCTGCACCAAAGACCTCAGGGTGATTGCTTTGATCGCTAGCAGATTGCTACAATTGCACATAGATTGCATAGAAGACACCAAATACTAACCATTTATTCTCAAAGCTGTAGTGAAACTTGAAAAAGCCATTCAATTTTATTTATACAGCGCCAAATCACAACAATAGTTGCCTCAAGGCGCTTTATATTGCAAGGTAGACCCTACAATAATATATACAGAGTAAAACCCAACAATCATATGACCCTGTATGAGCAAGCACTTTGGTGAAAGTGGGAAGGAAAAACTCCCTTTTAACAGGGAGAAACTTCCAGCAGAACCAGGCTCAGGGAGGGGCGGCCATCTGCTGCGACCGGTTGGGGTTAAAGAAGGAAGACAGGATAGAGACATGCTGTGGAGGAGAGCCAGAGATTAATAACAAGTATGATTCAGTGCAGAGAGGTCTATTAACACATAGTGAGTGAGAAAGGTGACTGAAAAAGAAATACTCAATGCATCATGGGAATCCCTCAGCAGCCTACACCTATTGCAGCATAACTAAAGGAGGATTCAGGGTCACCTGATCCAACCCTGACTATATGCTTTAGCAAAAGAGAACACACTCTGGTGGTTATCAGTCACTGACAGGTATCTGGACCTCTGTGAGTGTAAGCTGAAGCAGTGTCTTATCTTTTGTCCCTGACTGTTCTATACTGTGCTGAGTCTTGCTGCTACTTTCTCCACTTAATGCTTTCCACAAATGCATATTCAGGGGTCAGTATGACCATAAACAGCAAACCAAGCTATTTCACTAATTACTTAAATAGCTTGAATCCTTCTTTAACAATCCCCTTGTTTAGTGAAAAGTTTGCTATTTGAGTCTTTTAAAAACTATTAAAATAATCTATTAAAAGAAAAAAACACGAAGAAATAGAAGAATAACCATAAACACCATACAACAAAAAACAGCTTTAGAAATCTGAAAAGACAGTTTGGTTGTGCTACCGTACACAGTTGTTGAAAACAATGACAAAATGATTGCACTCCCAGGCTTCAGCCTCACAAGACCTCCAGCTCATGCTGGGCATATAATCTCTAGAGCTCATGCAGACTACAAGCAAAACAGCATGTCTGCAGTGGTAGGTTTCTAAAAATGCAGGTAATTAACATGCTTTCACAATTAAAATCTACAACTTTATTTAGATCAAATTATTTATATATTTATTGTGTATGTGTGTACATGGAATCATGTTTCCTTGAAAGGTTTCCCTTCCCAGAGAAAAAGTCCTGTAGTGGAATGAGACTCATAGATGCCTTCACCTCTGTCTCAGTCTGCCCCTCTCTTTCTGTTTCTATAACCAACATCCAGACCCTCAGTGACTGACCTCACGGTCTATCCTTCATTCTACATCAACCTACCCATGTCCACATACACACAGGCACACACACAACACACACAGCCTGAACCACACTGGCAAGTCAGTTTGATCAAAGGATTGATGTTCCTTTGACTGACAACTACTAAGAAACACAAGAGGGAGTGCACTCTGGCACGAGTAAGTGATGGAGTACTTAAGTGGGAAACTGCTGCCCTCTGGTGCCTGTGGTGGTGAAGTGTGACGTCTTTATCAGGGAGGTGTGTAAGTAAGTAAGTAAGTAAAACTTTATTTTTATAGCGCCTTTCAAGGTAGGGACCACAAAGCACTTTACATGAGAATAAAAAAAAAACTGTACAACAACAAAAAGATACATACAATTTACAGATTCAGAGGGAAAAGAAAGAGACTGGATCATTTGCAAGTTGCATAGGCAGATTTACAAAGGTGAGTTTTCAGTTCTTTTTTGAAAGAGACTACTGAGTCAACAGACCTCAGTGGCAGAGGAAGAGAGTTCCAGAGTTTAAGGGCTACAGAGGAGAAGGCTCTGTCTCCTCTGGTCTTGAGTCTGGTTTTGGGGACAGAAAGCAGGTCTTGGTCAGAGGACCTCAGGGACCTGGATGGAGTGTAAGGTTGAAGGCAATCACTAATTGCCTTCACTGTGTTTGATTTTATGTGTCCAGGAGAATAAATCACAGTTCTCTCTCTCTCTCGTGCGCGTGCGTGCGAGCGTGTGTGTGTGTGTGTGTCTGTTTTCATGAGAGAAAAGTCATACAAAACTAAATGTGTCACGCACACACATACTCTGACATAGATGGGCTCCATGCCCACACAATGGATACGATTCAGGGATAAGAAAAAGTCTTCCAAGTGTTCAGAGCTGTTGCAGTGGGCTCAGTCTGGATGTGCTGAGGGAGGCAGCAAAGGCGGGGCTCATGTTACAGTCGTGTGAGATTATAATTCTGACTTGAATGTGTGCACAACTTTTCCAAAAGGTTACTTCACACCCCCATTCTCTGTTCACCATTGGGGCAGAGGGCTGGGAGGAGGATTTGGTTGTCTGGTCGGGGTCTGGGATGCTGGACCTCCCTTCTCTTGCAGGACTGGAGCGATCTGCTTGTCCACCCCAGGGAAAAGGGTAACATCTCTTGGGTCTAGGGTCAGATTGCCCCTCTGGGGGTGGTGGCTCCTGGACCTAGAGTATGTTTGGGGAGTGTGAGTGTGTGCACAGTGTCCATTTCTGTTTGTCTCCACATTAGGCAAGTGACGAGTATTTGTATATGTATGCATGTATGTATGTAGGTGGGAATACATGTTTGTGTCTGTGTGTGCCTGTTTGTCTCTGACTATATATCAGGTTGGGTCTTAGACTCCACCTCTCTGGGGACATCTCTCCCCCCACCACACTCCCTGCCGGTGGCTGATGTTCTCAGCTGTCGTTGCATTGGTGGTTCTGGGTGTCCAGCGCTGAGCGCTCAGGTACTGTATGCACCGGCTCACTCCCGGTGGCTGCTTGGCAAGGCCTGGCACCCCTTGGCACGGTCGCACCCCTTCCAGGGAGTGTGGGGCTCTCGGGTTTCAGGGCTCTGAATGTCTGGGGTCTGGATCTCCTGCATGCCTGCTTCATGCCCTGGGGGTCGAGGCTATGGCTCCCCACACTCTGACAGATTGTTACATGGAGAAATCTTTTGAATACAAGCGCGCTCACACACAGGTGTGCACACACTTTCTTTCTTTCTTACTTTCTCCTTTTCCTATCCCCCGGCCATGTCTGTCCAGTCTGTAATAACTTAAAATAAAATAAAACAAAAAATTAAATAATAATAACAAAGGTCAATCAAGTGAACCATAATGATCCACTTGGTAAGATTCAGGCATTTTCAGTTTTTGGTACACTTTTTTTGTACACTTACGCTGGGCAATGTTTTAGTAATCAAGCTCATTCAGCAAGTTTGGCTTTGAATATTTCAAATATTTTAAAACTTTTTAAGCAAAATATATGAATTTTCAGCATTCACATTGCATTGTTGCGCATGTTAAATTGTTTTTTTTTTCTTACTTTTTCATCAGTTTTTAAAAAGAAAGGGCAGATCTATTCTTTACATGTGAAACAGAGCAGGTTGCTCTCTACACCAGCAGGGCCCAGTTTTTAGATTTTTGCACCTATTTGCAAAACCTTATGCAACCATCAAGTGTCAGCAGAGTGCCATCACAGTATCCATCCATGCTGAATCAACACAAACACTCACTGCCATGCACTCTGTCATGAGAATGAAATTAGGTACAAACACAATAACTGCAGATGTCATATACTGCAAATGCTAATGCTCATTACACTTTTTAAAATCGTAATTATTAGCAGCTTATCATTCATGCCGTAAATGGTACAGCTGCAAAAATAAAAAATAAAATAAAAGCCCCTTATTTTCACCATCAGTCCAAGATAAACCAGTTCCATCAATAACATTTGGCTGCTACGACAGGAAGATTTCAGTTGTAAGATCTAAGGTTTGTAATCTGCAGCAGAGGCTTTATAGCTTTTCTGCAGAGAAAGCATGAAACCTCAGCAATTTCCTTTCCCGAATAAATAGAAGGTTTGGAAATCATTGATTCGTCCTTTATTTTAATGAGGAGAAATCCACTGGGAAGGCGTGCATGCGCTCTGAGGATTAAACAGTGCACAAGACAGCAGTTTAAGCAAATATCCTCTTTCAAAACACACAGAGGAAAATACATGTACTTCACGCATTAATACACGCTGTCCTACAATATGGAAACAACAAACCGTGCCATGTGACTACCTTCTGTCGTGCATTTTTGATCGTTTTTCCACAGTTGCTTTGACTCACTTCTCACGTTGTTTTTGAAGGTCTCAGCTCTGCCTTCTGTAAAAAAGCTCAGACATGCAGAAAATCAAAAAAAGCTGAAACTGTCACTTTGCTAGGTAAGCTTGTTCAACTTCTCTGATCAGCCAGTCACAGAGCAGCAATTTAATGCTTTTAGGCACATAGTCATGGTCAAGATGACTTGCTGAAATTCAAACTGAAGGTTATTTAAGTGAGTTTTGCTTTGAGGCAACAGTGCTACCCAGCAAACATGTCTGTGTGGCCACACTGTGGGTCGCTTCTGGTGATGTGTGGGCAGGGCAAATCCACAGTGGGCTTCAAAGCTCCCATGACAGTTTTCTGTGGGCAACCCATACTTGCCTTCTCCATAGAAATCCCATATAGGGGCCCAAAAGGGCAAAACTACTGTGGGTCCTGTGTGAGCGCACCCATTTGGGGCCCACATCAGACAAGTGTAGGCCTGTACAGGTATGGTTTCTAGCACATTATTTATACTAAAGACACAATGTAAGGAAATTAGCAGTTGTAGAGAAGATGAAACCACAGAACATTTTTATTACCCTATCAGAAATATGAGGCTGAGCGAAAGCAACTGATTCGAAACATTCAGAAAAATTGATTGTTTTAAAACTGCAACAAAAGCTCAAGAAGTGAAAGATCTCTGGGAATATTGTGTTTTCTAAGACAGGCTAACTTTGGGTTTTTGTTGGGTTTTTTGTTCAACATTCTGACCCAAGCTGGTGGCGGTAATGGACCTTGGGGACACCTGGGCCCCACATTGTGGGGCATACTGTGAATACACTGCAACCCTACAATAGACCCCACTGTGGGCTGTTCTCTGTGTGGACAGTTCACAGCGCTACGTTTCTTACCAGTACTGGACAACACACTGTGGGCTATGTAGATCTGCCTACAGTGGCCCATAGTGAGCCCCCCAGTACACCTCCATGCCTCCATACCAGTTTCCATTTCTGCTAAATCCTAAACACCGGTCCTTGAAGACAGGCCTGCCTCCCACATTGTTACCTGTATAAACAGCTTTCCACTTCCACTTTTTATACTATTACAGTGGTGGTGCTGTAAATCAAACTAAGGGGCTCAAAGGTGGAGGATTTTGGCTCTATCCCAGCAGAGGTCAGTGGGAGGATGGTTTATTTGGCTTTTTCATCTGCACCGTTTCCATTAGAGCACACTCACATTTTAGCTTGTGAAAACAGGTTTGCCTTTTCAGCAATTTTTTTGTCCACTGAGCTTTAAGTTTAGATGTACTCTCAGAATTATTGTGCTACACATAAATATTATAAAATTATATCCTCTTTGAGGTGAATTTGTTCTTTTTTTTTTTCTCCAGAGAAAAAAAGGCACTTTTTTTTCTTTTCTTTTTTTTTTAAGGCAAACGTTGCTGGAAGTCTGAAATGATTGGGTGTGTAGGTTTTGTTGTGTCAGCCTGGATGGACAGCTACAGCCAACACAGTCAGCCTATCAATTAGCTAATAGTCTTAGTCACAGCTATCTTCCTGTAATGACACAGCCATTTCTCTGCCTGGAGAAAATGAATTAGAGGGGGTGTGTTTAGTGTTGGGCTACTCAGCATGCAGGCAAAAATGGAAGTGGTAGAAGTTTGGATGGCATTTTTTTTCCTCAGTGAAATTAATGAAATTGCTTTTATCTGCAATTTAAAAGACCAAAGTGCTAATTTAAATAGAGCTTAATTATGGCTCTGTTGCTCACCTGCATTTAGGCATGTCATATGTAAAAAAAAAAAAAAAGAAAGAAAGACAAAAGAATGGCTTAGTGTTGCGTGTGAAATCTGAGATGCTAGAATTTTGAAAAGTTGTATTGTGACCACAAGATAGTTTGAAATAATTTGGCAGCACAGTGGTGCAGTGGTTAGCATGATTAGCACCTAACTGAACAAGGTTCTGGGTTCAAATCTCTCAGCCAGCTGGGGCTTTGCTGTGTGGAGCTTTTATGCTCTTTTTGAGCCTTTGTGTCCTCTCGGCTTCATCCCACAGTTACAACTAACATGTATACACGTATATTATGTTCCACACCAAGAACAGCTGGGATAGAGTCCAAATCACTGCCACCATGATTTAGAATTAGTAAAGTACATAAAGTTCATTTATATCGTGTTTTTACAGACAGTGGGAAGGAAAAACTTCCTTTTAACAGGAAGAAAGTGCCGGCAGAATGGATGTTCAATATATAAAACTTTGAGATCAAGTTAATAAAAGACATATTTATCAGATCTATCAACATATCTTTTTGGTGAAATTACATGGATGGCCACTTGTGTGGTTAATTTTGTTGCCCATGCTCTAACGTGGATTTTGAAAACCGGTCAGTAATAGAAATAGTAGCAGCTGTAGCTTCCATTACTGTGTTGCCTTAATGACTTTAAAGATCGGATGTTACTGAATTCTGTTGCAGCGGAATACAGACAAAACCGAAATCATTGGCCCAAAACAGGTTTCTGTGAGTACTGGTCCTTATAAGTCTCTCAAGTCTCCGTATAAGTTTTTATAAGTACTCTGAATTTTGACTATCAGGCTGTTGAGAGATGTTGACCGGTCATGCATGTTAAAGCAGTTGTGATTGATCATATTACTTTTGTGGACTGACAGTGCGTCTGCTTCAGTGGCTGTGGTTGTCCTGGAAAAAAATGAATGTTGATTGCACATGAAAGGCAATAAACAAACATTATTACACAAGAATGATCAGTCAAAAAGAGACAGACCGTCTTGTGCTTTATTTTTGATTAATTAATTTGAAAGTTTTGTTAAAGTTTATAGTTTATGACCTCTTTCATCGCCTGCAAAATTGAATGTTGCTGACAGTGAATGCTGAACGAACGTCGCTGTCAGTCTCACGGCCGTCTTTTGACATATTACCGATGAAGCACTCAGAGATGAACCTGTTGTTGCATTGAAAAGGTTAACAGAAAAATTAGTTTGTACGGCCTGCTCAAAGAAATCAAATACCTCGGCCACCAGATCTGCTTTTTACAGTTGAACGACTGCCAGCTACCCTCATTCAGCGAGGGCACCTCCTTACCCTTCATGCCTCAGCTTTTTCTCAATGAAACCTTTTTTACTAAGAACATTCATAACAGGCATACGTATGGCTCCTTTCACTTTATGCTCGATAGATTGATGTGGTAAATGACTTTAAGCTTCCAGTGGCCTGCCAAGCTCGAATCAGCTGCACTTAAGCAAGATTTTTTTTTCTTAAATTATAAAAATGGTCTGCCTGTGTTCTTATAAAAACATCATTACTCAGGTCGCGTTATAGTGACGAGCCAAGAGTCATGTGCAAAACTGCCTCCCAAACAACAAACAAAGCCAACAGTTTTCCAGCATTCACTGCTTTCATGGATTACTAAGCACTTTTTCACTGTTGCCACAGTTCATGATTCCTGCTGATCTCTGAAGCGAACCTCCGTTTCTTTCTATGTTTACTGTTTTTAATGAACTCAACTGAATTATTTCCTGTTTTATTTGATAATTATATTTTGCACTTTTGTACACTTCATTCACTTCTACTTCTTCTTGTCTTTTTTCCCCCTTGTTTCAAATGTGCATGTATTACTTTTATCTGCCTCTGGACAGAACATGATAATACTGACCCAGTATACCTACACAAATGAACACAAGAATGTATAGAAACCAAGAGCTGAGGAGAGCCAGGCAAAGACAATTAAAGAATCCAAAAAGCAGACAGCAATGAGGCCCAATGAGAAGGTATGCTGGAGGAAGAGACCCCAAAGAGAAAGAATGGAAGGGAGGTATGATAGTAAATGGGAGGAGAGGGGACATAGAGCTTAATTCAGTAGTAAGAAATGAAGGAGGCAATGAAAAAAAAAGGGGGGGGGTGTTAGAAAGAAGGAAGCAAAAGTTGAACCCTAAAAAGATAACAAAAAATAGAAAGATGGGGGGAGGAATGGAGAGAAGGGGAACAGAAGCACAAGGAGAAATGTGAGGATACAAGGAGGGGACGGGGGAGTGCAGCAGAAGGAATAAAGGATAAAGGAAAAATCTGGTTTACCTCTGTGTCCTGCTCTACTTACTGCACACATTTGTACTTTTCTACTTATGAGGACCACATTATTTCACAAACTATATGTCTAGAAACTACTCTACCCTTCAACATGTCTAATAACTACTGTAACCTAGAATCACCCATTTAAAATCAAAGATTGTGAAGACTGAAACTGGAAACATTTCCAGTTATAAATGACTGCAACATTTGTTGTCTTGCATAGAGTAAAAGCAGAGGGGGGTATTACCTGCATCCCAACTCACAAGCACTTTTTAAAACTTTAAACTACAGCTGTAGTTTTGCTTTCACGGTTTGATTTGTTGTACTAATATGCAGAACTATTACTGTTGGATTTTTCCAATTATACTAGCATAAGATGCAAATCTGAAACTCTAATAGTTTTTTTTTTCTAAGCCAAACTAACAGTCCTAACCCCCTAACAGACCTCTGCATAATAGAACCAAACAAAATGTCCTCTTGTTCCTTAAAGCCGTCACTGTGAAGGTCTCAGAGAGACAAAAGTACAAGACACACATACTGTGCCAGAGTTTCAGGAGCTAAAAATAAGCGAGCTAGCTTGTTCTTGGAGAAAATCAGACTGATTCAGTGATGTTGGCTCTTTTGGGGCCACACCATCTGTTACAGGACTCTGTGTTCTTCTTGTCATTTCATAACTCTGGGGAAACTGTCTTAAAATGTGGGGCCAATGGTATTGTATGATGGATAACAACAGAAAACTATTAGAATCCCTGAAACCTTTGCACAGTGCTTTTGATAAGGCAAAAATAGCATGTCATCACAAAGTGTACGGCTCACTATTCTCCCTTAAAGTGGGTGAGTATGTTAAATAATGGCATCACACTTTGCTGAGCTGGACATACAGTTTTCTTGATTTCTTGATTTTTCATAATTTCTGAAAAGAGAGATTGTTGCTAATTTTTTTTTTTACATGTGCGTTTACTTTGAGCGCCATCTGCAAACATACATATATCAGCTGTTGATGTCCGCCTTCCCTTGAATACGCTGGAGGCAAACTGTTAGAAAATAATCTAGATGGATGAATAACACTGAAATTTGATTTCAGAGTCAAATGTCCCTTTCGCACACAGATAACAGCATACTGCTTTGGAGTCATGGAAATGTAGAATTGTCACCACACATCATGTCAGCACAGTCCACGCTCGCTGTGATTGGTCAGTCCTGTGATGCATTTCTGGATACTTCATTTACTGCTACTGTTTTTTTTTAATCAGCTGAAAGAGAAAAACACCAGTTTATGTTTTGAGGGCCAAATTGCAAATCAACACAGGCACACCATGTGCAGATATAACGTGCCCACTGACATCTAAATCACAAGACTGTGAACCTGGAAATGTGGTTTTTGTCCTGTTTGGCTCACATTATAACTTCATTTTCTCCATCATTTAGTCAAGCTGTTGCATTCCAGCTCTACACGCACTCATGGCAATATACTGAAAAAGTATTGGGCGAAGCCACCTCCACATTCAAAGAGCACCTGAAGCTGCTCTTTGAATCTATAAGGAACAGCATTTTACTTTTTTTTTTAATAAAAGCTCTCATGAAATGCTCTCAGGCTGACTTAAGAAACAAAATTGCATTATGCATGTGACATCACTAACACACACTTGATGTATTACTGGCTACAGTAGCTGGTCTCACTATTGCCACGGCAGCAATTGACTTGAATGAAATAGAATCACTGATCAGTTATGAAACCTTTATTTTAAAACAACAAGTGTATCTGGTTATTAGTAACAAAGACACGCAGGATGCAAACTGTCCATGACTCTTCTCTGTGGTCTTCCTCTTTTCTTCCTGCATGGTAACTCCATCTTTAACAGTATATCCACATTTTGTAAACCTCCCTTTTCATTCTTGCTGCTATCCTGTAACAAATCAGCCCAACACTCAATTCCACCCACTTCCACCCTGACTCTCTGATTAATAAATATAATGATGTAATGATAATTAGTAAACAGTTAACTGAAGTTTCATTTTTAAAAATGTCCTTGCCTTTAGTTAACAATAGTTATTATTGTCTGCGATTGAGAATATAACAGCAGGATGCAAAGAACGTACATTCACGCAACATAATAATCACACACACACTGGCACACACACACACACCATATAGTGATGGTACAGTGAAAACAGGCTGTTCTTTCCCCCCCTCCCTCCCTGCCCTCATATCTCTTCTCCTTCTCGCCTTCGCACTATCTCACTCTGTCCCTGTTTTCCTCTTTTTCCCCTTCGTTCACCTCCTTATCGCACCCATTCAATCGCTCGCTTTCTCCTCTCCTCCCCTCGTCTCCGTTTTGTCATTTTACTATCTCTCCTCTCTCAGGTCCTATCTGGTCCTATTTCCTGCCTCCTCCGTGCCTCTCCTTACCTTCCACTCACCTTCTTTTCATCTTACTTTTGGTTTTGCCCTCCACATCTTTCCTGCTGTCTTTATGTTGCCTTTGTTTCTTTCTTCTATCATATACTTTGTTCCCCTTCTATAAGCTTCGATTAGTGAATTAGAAAATTGTTCATGTGGGCTTCTTCTCATGGATATGCTTTTTTTTATGTATTATAATTATACTTGTCTTCCTATCTGCCAGACTTTGGTGATGACACCTAAAACGACAGGAAATCATCCGGAAGCGGAAGGTTTATTCCACCACACGGTGCCATAAATAGACTAAAACTCAGCAGAGTGCTGCAGTACTGCTCTTGAACCTACTACCCACTGAGACATGGATGATTCAGATTGTGAATAAAGTTTGAAGAACAACTAATTCGGTCCTGGTATGGGGTTTCATCCATCCACCACTGGGTCTCTGGCAGCAGGCCAGTACAAACTGCACTGTAAAAAAAAAAATCACGTCACAGCTGCAGACTGTGTGAAAAGGATGAAAACGTCCACCATGACATTTGGTTTGTGGAGTTTTGTCCTGAGGCAACAAACCAAAAGGATGTTGTTTTAGTAAATAAATGAAATAAAAACCTGTCTTTAAACAGACAAATATACTTCTTTACATAGTAATGCATGAACATGTATTTTTTTTAACATAGTCACTTTATTTTTAACATATACAAAAAGGATATCACTCCTAGCAGTAGCTGGCCTGTGCAGCTTCTCCACCACCACTCCAAAGTTTAAACCCTCTTCTACTCTTAAATTGATTGAACACTGACACGTGTTGTGTCATTACATGAAAAGAAATAAGTGAAAACTTTTAAGAGAGAGCGTAACAAGCAAAACTGTAGTTTTCTGCCACTGTGCCACAGAGGGTTAGGATTATTGCACACAGTTCCTCAGTGACTTTATATAAGAGGTTCTGGGAAAAAGCCAATTACATGTATGCATGAAATTAAAGTAGCTGTCTGCAGCCGACTGTGTAGTTAAGTGGATTCTCGCCGTCTCTCAGAGTCAGTCTTTCGTTCTGGACTGTATAAACATGTCCCATTAGCCTATGGTAAGATATTAAATTCACGCTGAACTCTGAGCTGACCTTTGGTTATCTAAGTCCATCCATCTACCTTTTCATCTTGCTCTGTAGTCCTCTGTCTACCCCTGCCTCATCACCTTCTGTGTTACAAAATACCTATGTCATGGCGCATTAGCAACATTCATTTTGCCCATTTCCTTTCTTTCTCTGCACCCATCCCTTTTCCTCTTCACTGCCCTGCTCTCCTTTCTAATGAAACAAACTCAAAAACCCTCCCTCTCGCCCAAATTTCACGGCTGGTTTTGGACATGAGCAAGATGCATGAGGGGGGAGCAGCACTGGATATTATCATTGTCCTGGATGTGTTCTTCTTTTTCTTATCAGTCAGTGTATTGGGAGTCATAATTTACTCACTCACTCGCAGCGAGGAGCAGCGGATATCACATGACAGCCTCTTTGAAATGATTAATCACACTTCCTCCACTTATACATCATCTAAAGTAACAGAATAAACTCGAAGAACACTGACGGGATGTTACGCCTGACGTTGGACTGCAATTGCATTTCAAATGCAATTCAGGGTAAATTCTGTATTTACTCTATCTCTTAAATATTTCTTGTCTTCACCTGTGTAGCTATGATGGCCATTTCTCTAGTTGCAGAGTCCATTAAAAATAGAGACCGAAAGATATAGATAGATAGATAGATAGATAGATAGATAGATAGATAGATAGATAGATAGATAGATAGATAGATAGATAGATAGATAGATAGATAGATAGATAGATAGATAGAACATGCAGATATAATTGAAATAATAAAAAACAACAGCAAAAAAAAAACTAAACAAAACAACAAAACTTAAAAATCATCAAGACTTCATGTATGCATCTATGGCATGCATGTGCTCGAAAAGGAGTAGGATGAAGTTTACACTTTTCTTGTTCCTACCCCCCATTTCAAACTTCATTGTTTGCAAATCCATATCCAGGAATCAACACCATTCAATCAGATATGGTTAACCATGTACAAGTCCAACACACTGAACATACACAAATAAAGCCATTCACAGCACGCACACCAGAACAACAACAAACCACATATCCACATAAACCAATCACCCTGTCCACAACATCCGCCCAATCTCTGAGCCTGTTCTGTATCCATGTGACAAACACACCCCAATGAACACCCAAAGTTGGGATGCTCATGCCTTGATCCACATAAAAAGAGGACACAATGAGGCAACTCAGTCACTGAGAGGA
>VURO01028246.1:12618-31592 GCA_015108175.1 Pelvicachromis taeniatus
CAAAAAATTGTTTTTTTTTTATTATTTATTTGGCAATATTCACGAAAAGGTATTGAGTGTTTTTGTTTTTTTTTGTTTTTTTTAGCTTTCACGCTTAGTTTCATTGTAACATTTTAAGGTACTGAGGGGTGGGAAAACGCCATGTATTGTGAAATCTGGGGAAACAGTAACCGGAAATACGTAGGTTTCACGCTTTAACGCCAAGCCCCCTTTTTAAAAGTCTTTTTTGTTTTTGTGATGGTGCTGTTTTGTGTTTTTATGGTCGGTAGTATGGATATTATAATGTCTAATGAAAACTATTAACAAATCCTCCATAATGTAACTGTTATATAGCACCGCACAGTCAAATAAATGGGCGCTATTGTTATTAAAAATTTATAGCGGAAACCTTTTATTTTCTCAGGCTTGGTTTCTATCGCAGGCAGCTGGCCACGTGTTTGTAGTGACGATGCTTGTTGAGCTGCACAGGTCACCGAGAAAGGAAGAAAAGTCTAAGCTTTGTTTTACCAATATCGCCTTAGTATTCCAGAGGTATTTATACTGACGTCGCAGACTTTTGCAGAGGGTCTTTGGCTTTTACAACCAGATGAAAGCTAAAACATTATAGGGGGGGAAATGAAGCATAAAAGATCTAGATTTGTGTCATATATCACGTCTTGACAGCTTTTTAATTGTTTGCTCAATATGTTTTAAATGCACAGTTTGATTTAACTGGTCGTCTAAATAAGGAAAAAAAAAAGGAAAGTAGACTTACATGGCTTGCTCAAAAAGTTTTTCCAACTTCTGTTTCATGTCACTAACCAAAAAGAGCACGAGTGCTTTTTCCTTAAAAACTGAAAAGAAGAAACAGACAATTGTTAAGTATGCCTTAGGAGAAGCAGTGTTAGATAAACTAATAAAGCATTGCTTTTAAAAATGTTGGCATATAAAAACTGCCATTAAGCTGAATATTATTTATATTATTATATACATCTGGTTGACAGAAAGTGATCTCTGTAGCTGTTTCCCATTGAGGATTGCAAAAGAAACCACAAAAACTAATAAAACCAATTTTATTAAGCTGCAACAGGAAAAACAAAAAGCATTATCTAATTTAAAAAATAGAAAAAAGAAAAGCACCAAAAACAAAAATCAGAAGAGTTTACAGAATTCAAAGGAAAGAGCAAGGGACAGCAGAGGAGGGATTACAATAGTGCAATGTTATATGGGCATGTGCTGCTTCTGTCGGCAAGAAGAAACATTGTGTTACTGTTAAATTTAAAACTTCACAAGAATTTCAGAAGGAAAAAAAATGTGAGTGGGTTCAAGGTGGGGATGGGATTACATCAGGGATCGGCTCAGAGATTTGGACTTATGAATGAAGGTGGATGACTTTAAATATCTTAGGTAAACCATCCAAAGCAATGGACAGCGCATATGAGAGTTGAAGAAGAGAGTGCCAGCAGGGTTGAGTGGATGGAGACAATGTCAGGGGGGATTTGTGACTGAAGGACAGCAGCAAGTGTGAATGGGAAGTTTTACAAGATGGCGGTGAGCTATGATGTGTGGTTTGGGGACGGTGGAACTAACAAAAAGACAGGAGGCAGAGTTAAAGATGTTACTATTTTCAAAGGAAGTAACAAGATTAGAAATGAATACATTTCAGATACAGAGGAATTCAATAAGTTCAGTACAGAAGGACAGCTCGGGTAGGAACAGTTGGGAGAGAAAGTTAGAGAGGCTGATCATTTGGACATATGCAGAGGAGGGAAAGTGGATATAGTAGGTAAAGAATGCTGAATATGGAGCTGCCATTATAAAAATAAAAAGTAGTTAGTGTGAGATACTAACTGGTTTTTAGTTTTTTATTTAACCTGTAAGGAAATTGTTATGCACACTCCACACCATTTGGGGGCGCTGGTCCTCCAACTTGTCTGTCAGCCTCGAAGAAGAAAGAAGGGACGACCCGGCAGGGAAGTATCAGCAGCACTGATCTGGTTGTCACCTGTCCAGTGTTTGGTCTCTTTAAAATCTGTATATTCGCTGCTGTAACCTTCACTGTAAGCTTGCTTTGCCATTATATCACACTCGAGTTAGCAGGCGTGTGGGTAGCATTCATTATACTTTCAGTGATAGCTTAGCCGTGTTACTGTAACACCAGTTTGGCTCATGTAGATGTGTGCAGTGTCGAAAACAGCCAGGTTGTTTCAGCCTGTTTCAAACATCTCTGTTTCTGTTGTAGTAAATCTGCCCCTTTCTGGAAAAATGCATTTGTTAAACTCTTGTTTGTGTGTGTGTCTTTCTGTCTGTGTGTGTGTGAGAGCAGGGGTGATCTGTATGACTGCAGAGAGACACCATGCTTCCAGCCAAGCTAGCTTTGAGCACTCTGAAAAGGATCCACCATGGAGCTTGTTATCGATGTCTTTCCACCTGCTTCGTCCAGAAGGAGGGGATAAGGGCTGGAGATGGGCTCCACTCAGACTCCCGTGTGTGGAAGAGAAAGGCTAAGAACCAATCTGCAATCTGGTCATCAATAAGACTTCTTGAAACACAGGAAAATGGGAGAAGACCATTCAGTTTATCAGCTGCAACTATAGTAAACTCAGCACCAGTACACGTCCAACCGTACCTCCGGTTGATGAGGCTAGACAAACCTATAGGTGTGTACTTTTATGAACATCACAGGTTTGTGTTGTCGTTTCTTCACCCGCTCACCACAACCAGTCGCGGCAGATGGCCGTCCCTCCCTGAGCATGGTTCTGCTGGAGGTATCTTTCTGTTAAAAGGGAGTTTTTTCCTTCCCACTGTGACAAAGCAAGCTCATGTGCTCAGGTTTAACTTCAGCAGGTCATTATGACCATGTCTACATGCTTAAACACATTCATTTGCTGCTATGCGATTGACTGATTATGTTTTAATTAACAAGTAGTTGATCTGGTGTGCCTAATGAAATGGCTGGCGAATATTGCAGGACTTTTACTTTATTCCAAACATGCAGTCTTTAAGCCCAGAACTACTAACAGGGAAGCATCTTTGTGAGTATGTAGCCCCAACTCATGATGTAGATAGAAGTAGATCTAGATGGTTAAAGTTGTTCTTTAAAGTAATCCTACCAAACTGTAGAACTCTTATGTAAGTACTGAACAAGACAGTGAGTCTAAAATATCTTGCCCCTGCATTTTTGTCAGTGTCACTGCACAGATGCATCTAAAAGCGAACCACAGTTAACATTCCACCAGATTAATGTAGCTTATTGGCTACACATTCATCTCTTTGTGGGCTTTGTTTCTGTTCTTATCTTACTTCCTTGTTTAAGTCACTTGAAATTCACTGTGTCTTAATCGTAGGGACATGGCTGCTGTACCTCCCCTGCACATGGAGCATAGCTCTGGCTGCTAACCCTGGATGCTTCCCAGATCTGGGCATGCTCACACTGTTTGGTACAGGTGCTCTTCTGATGAGAGGGGCCGGCTGCACCATCAATGACATGTGGGACAAAGACTTTGACAAAAAAGTAAATGAGATTTTCTTACAGCTAAGTGCAAACAAAAATGTGGGGCATGTTTTTGCAATAAAGTAAATAAAATGTCGGGCAGACGTTAGACTGATACTGTTTAATCTTTACTTAAATGAGCCTGTTCTTCTCATTCCCCTGCGAAAACTCAAAAACGGTACAATTAAACATATTACAGGTAGAAGGTCAAATTTATTCAGCTCTGATAAATTGAAAATGTTCGTGTTTTTGCGCAGGTGTCCCGCACGGCCTCTCGGCCGATCGCATCAGGAGACATTTCTCGAATGCAGGCGCTGGTCTTCCTGGGAGGGCAGCTCTCGCTTGCACTTGGGGTTCTTTTGTGTCTCAACTATTACAGGTACTCAGAATCAGTTTTATGTCTGAGCATTAATTAGAGTTTATTAGGAGAATATAAATAGAAGGACAGGAACAAGTGTATAGGTTAGATTAAATCCTCTAAGTCATGGATAAAATTAAAAAAAAATCAGTGCAGCACTTGAACTCTAACTGGATCACAATATTACTACAGTGTGTTAATTTTCAAAGTGTAACTAAAAGTGCTTATATAATCAGTTATTTTGCAGACTTTCACTCACATTGTTCACTATGCTCTCACAGTATAGCTCTGGGTGCTGCTTCTTTATCTCTTGTTATCACCTACCCGCTGATGAAGAGGTTCACTTACTGGCCACAGTTTGTGTTGGGTATGTGCCGTGTAAAATGATCTTGTGTTCTTTGTCTAAAGTTAATATTTCACAGATTACCAGAGCTAAAGCTGTTCTCTTGTTCCTTCCCTTCTCTCACTTTAGGACTCACCTTTAACTGGGGCGCACTGCTCGGCTGGTCTGCTATTAAAGGCTCTTGTGATTGGTCCGTGTGTCTCCCGCTATACTTCTCAGGAGTGATGTGGACGCTGGTATATGACACGATATACGCACATCAGGTAAAGTAGCGGGCTCGAGAGATCTGAGTGCAGTAAATTTAAAAGAATGCTCTCACACAAAACACTACCCTGAACCAATGATACCTGGCAACGTGCTTTTTTTTTTTTATGCCACATTCTGACACTACCATTCAAATATTGCAGCAGAAATCCTGACCGAGGTAATCAGGACCAGGTCAGGAAAGCCAATCTTTCCAATCTTCTGTTGTCCAATTTAGCATGTGAATTATAGCTTCAATTTTCTGAAACGAGAAAATGCTTTTTTTTTTTTTTTGCTGTTGTAGCTCATCGTGTTGTGCGTTGAGAGACGCTTTTTAGCATGATGTTCTTCTGAGTGGTTATTTGAATTAGCCTTGCCTTACCATCAGCTTCCTTTCTGGCCATTCTCCTCTAACTTCAGGCATCAATAAGGGCTTTTTGCCCAGGTGAACTGGTATACATAATGAAGTGGCTGTTGAGTATCTGTAAATTTAAGAAGAAAGGGACAGAGAAACTGAAACTAATTTAAAAATCGTTTAAACTGTGAGTACATGGTAGCTTGTAGCATGTAAACTAAACTGTATCTTTATATTTAAGAATTCAGTTTAAGGATTGCAGTTTTCTGTTTATTGATGTTTTTCTTTGAGGGGAACATGAGATTAATGTGTCTCATGTTAAAGTAGGGACCTTGATTGACTGTGACCTCCTGTTGTTTTGTCTTTCATAACTAGGATAAGGAGGATGACATCAAAGTAGGAGTCAAATCTACTGCACTGAGGTTCCAGGAGCAAACCAAACCCTGGCTGAGGGGCTTCGCTGTGGCCATGATGTCTGGACTGGTGATAGCTGGGCTCAGTGCTGAACAGACTCTCCCTTACTATACTGTACTGGCTGCTGTGGCATTGCACCTGACACACCAGGTGAGGATCATGGTCGACTTTAATACAGCATTTAAATGAGTAACATGCACAGATTAAATTCTAATCAAACATGTGTTTTAAGAATGGGTTTTCCATTGAAATACCTTTTATTTTCTTCTCTCGTAGATTTACACATTAGACATCAACAAACCGGAAGACTGCTGGAGAAAGTTTGTTTCAAACAGAAACCTTGGACTGTTGTTATTTTTAGGTATTGTTGCTGGGAATTTGTGGAAAGAATAAAGACAGACTGAAGAAATGAACAAGCATTTGTATTATTAGTGGAGACGATGTTTTATTACATTTGTGGGTTGTTGTTTTATTTTATTTATTTATTTTTTTTAATGAAAAGTATTCTTTTAACAACTTACGTATTTTCAAAAATCCTGGTAAATCGAAATTGAAATTGCTGCAATAAGTTTGATTGACCACTAGGGGGCAGTATGATTATTTTATTCTACCTGATGAATGCACTGTATGCCAGTGGCCTTATTACTTTGTTTTGGTCCATAAAACACAAAGATATCTGGGTGTTTGTGCGACATCCTTCACGAGTCACTGGTTGACATTGGTGCTCTTTGTTTTCATGCTGGGCAGGCAGCATTCACCCACTATGCCTGTGCTTATGTGTCAGAAACCACTGCAACTTATTAAATAAGGGACTTTGGTGAGAGTAGATCTGCAGACTTCACTGGTTGTTTTTAGTGCTTTTGCAACATGAGCTGCTCTCTCCCATGATATTTCAGTACTCTAAATCTCTAAAAGAGAGTTTCTTGTCTTTAGATCCAGTTCATTTGCATCCAGTCCCGTGAAAAACTAAGTACATCTTTCAGCACAGAAGCTAGATTTAGTGGCATTAACTTGAAGTAATAATTTCCTCTATGACGTTATCAGTTTCTTACTTTGTTGTAGAGGAATTTCATCCCACTCTTCTTTATAGTGTTGCTTCAGCTCGACATTTGCATGCATTTGTTTATGCAGACGTCTTTTAAGGTCCCGCCACAGCAAATCAATCAGGTTGAGGACTGGACTTTAACTGGTCCATTGCAACACTTTGATGTTTTTCTTTTTTTAGCTGTTGGGATCATTGTCCTGTTGTATGACCCAGTTTTGGCCAAGCTTTAGCTGCCAGACAGATGGCCTCACGTTTGACTCTAGAATGGGTATTGAAGGTCGACTCAGTGAATGTAAGGTGTCCAGGTCCTGGGCATCCTGTATTTTGGTTTTCGCCAAAAGTAGTTCTGTGTATTATGGCCATGTTGAGTTTTTTTTTTCTTGTGGGTTATTCAGTTGAAACTTGGCAAACCTAAACTGCTGCTTTCTTTTTAGAAAGAAGACATTTTTTCTCCTGGCAAACAAGCCACAACAGTCTTTTTCTAATTGTACTGTTATGAGAGTCTGAGATGTAGCCCGTATTACATCAGAGTGCTCCAAACCACAAACCACTGAAACATCTGCTTTTATAGGGGCGAACACACTTGCTTTTGTCTTTTGATTAACAGCATGTGGCCGCTACTTACACTCTTAATTCATATGGAAGAGGTAGGGGCGTAACTAGTGTTTTATAATTGCGTCCCAAACATCGATGTTATAATCCAAGCCCAGTTATATGTTATTTTCCTGAAGCCAAAGGCAGCATTCTTTTTACTTTAATAATACAGCTTTGTTTGACTAATATTTTAGTGAATTGAGGTTTAAAACGATAAAGTGCAGGATTATATTAACAAGTGGAAAAAGACCCATGTATGTTTTGGATAAAAGTCTCAAACCAGACACATTTCTAAATTCTACCGCTATAACAATGCAAGTAACAATCATTTGAGTGTTTATCCAGTTTACAAAAGTGTAGATTTTTCTCTGTGTCAGTGTAATATTTGGGAAAAGGTTCCTGTGAATATGATGGTCTGCTTTCACTGTTGCTGCCCAGGTGAAAAACCCCACAAAGTGTCCTAAGTGTAAACCGTGCCACCACAGTGAAAAACCAAAGCACAAAAACAGTGGGAAGTGTTTGTGCCTTGCATAAACCAGTCTACGCAGCCATGAAGCTGTTGTGGCGTTCCAGTGACGAGCAAACTGTGACATGCATATTGACGCCTCAGTGGTCCAGAAATCCCCATCAGATAGTCCGCTCCATTTGGAGAAATAGTCCCCCGATGAATCTTCCCAAAAGCCAAACCCTGCTGCGTTATTGAGACATTCACTGATCTTCCAGTGAGAGTAGTACCGTATTCTTAAAACCAGTCCAAGACACCAGGGCCACAGGATGCCATAGAGGACGCCAGGGTTAAAATCATAGATAAGAGTTTTCAGAACGTAGACAAGATAAAATCTCACCCACTCTAGCATTAACACTTGCATCAGCTTTAGGATAACTACACCCAGTGGACTGGGTGGCGAGGTGAGGTTGATCCCCTCCATTAGAGAAATGAATTGTCCATAGGAACCCAAAGGACCACCAAGCAGTGTGGTAAAATTGAGGATGTAACTGATAAGAGGGAGAAGCTTGACACCAGCCTGCCTTTTGGATAGTGTGTTAGATGTCAGTAGGACTTGTTTCTCCTGAAGGTCCAAAGAGACAGAGGTGATTCTCTGAGTGAGCAGCATCAAAGTGGACACTGCCAAAAACAATCTGAAAGAGAAAGAGATGTTAGTGTTATTAAACAGAATATCTGTATACATTTAATGTTTTTACATTAAGCTAACTAATCTTATGTCTAGCTAAGGATACGGGTTCATATATAATGGTGAAATGGCCTCTGACATTCAAATTGGAGTCTGTTTGGTGTATTAGCTGTTCTAGATCACACACAGTTTATTCTTGGAAATGACGTCTGACAGGTTAGGCAACAGCATAGAGGTTCCTGGAAACAAGTTACTGAGGCAAAATCAACAGGCGGATAAAACCACCTGATGTGGTTAAATGTTTCTGCCAGAGATTATTTTAATGAAAAACACAAGGTTGTTTTGAGTTTGATGTATTTCAGAAAAGTGTTATTAGGAATATTTTTGCCACTGTGTTACAACCCTGTATGCATTTGAAAACTGAAGGGACTGTGGTTTCTTTTGATTCTATCAAAGATCCGAACATAGCTTACCTATTTGAAAGAGCAAGATCACCTGCTCAAGTTTCACCTCATCTCCCAACTGTCGCGGCAGATGTCTGTTCCTCCCTGGAGGTTTCTTCCTGTTAAAAGGGCTTTTTTCCTTCCCACCATCACTAAGTGCTTTGCCCATAGGGTATCATCTGATTGTTGTGGTTTTCTCTCTAATACAGTAGGATCATTGCCTTACAACTTAAAGCACTCACTTTTGTGATTTGGTGCTAAATTCAACTGATGATTTTATTTTTATGTGTTTAATTGCATAATGCAAATGTGTTCTTTCTTATGTAAATATGGTCTTTCTTGAACAAGCCGTTGTCTCTGTTGTTCCAAACCTCATAGATATGGTAATGCATTAGTAATGCCTTTTTCTAGGTAATTGTGCCACCCATGCCAATACCCGCATACCATCACGGATCCTTGATTTTGAAATATGTGCTGAGCATGAACTGCACCTTCTTAAATTTACTGCTCTGGTCACAGCTCCTCAGTCTTCTTAAAGGTGGCAACTTTCTGTAACTTGTTCTAGAAGAGGGAGAGGAGAGATCCCCTCTCCAGCTTAACTTCTGAAAGAGTCAGCTTCACTTCTAGGTTTTTAAATAAATACCATACCCCCCCACCCCCACCCCCCCTAGTCTTATCTTGCGTCCTTATCAGAAACAGGTTAAGCTTATATTTTTCAGACAACAAGCTTTCACAGTTTCATCGTGTGAAGCTATTGTTTTACATGTAATATTTTCAGTTGAATATGGAGTTTAAATGATTTACAAATCACTGCATGCTGCTTGATTGATGTTTTATACAACATCTTAACTTAGAACAGGCTAGAGTTGTACATCTGTGCTTGGAGAATATATACTCAAGAAAGGAGCACTGTCCCATATATCCATGTAATTTTTAACAGAAGAGTGAAATCAAGATTAATACCTGATGCTGACTGGTTCACATAGGTAGTATTCCTTGTACTGTATAAGTAGGTGCCAGAAGGTTTGCCACAACATTTGCATAGAAAATGCCCAGGTGTGGATACAGCTGGGATCCGCAAAGCACACGAGTAGAACAAAGGCAAGTGTGGAGATGAACAGGAGGGTGCTGTAGATGCCCATTGTGACGACTGCCAGGACACTGCCTCCAGCAGAAACAAACAGGTACCTGTATATAGGAAATTATGTTAAATACTAAAACAACAAAGATTGGCCAATTAATCAGTTAATCAGTGTTTTTTTTTTAAAAAGTAAATACCAAATAGTTTATGCAGCTTCTCTAGTTTGATGATCCACTGTTTTTTCCCCTGACATACTGTGTATTACTGTAAACTGCATGTCTTTTAGTCGATGATGTCAAGAATTTGGTGTTGTTTTGTAATATTTTCTCACATTTTCTGTCCTTTAACCAAAAACATAACAAATAAAATAACCAAAGAGTAAGATCTGTCGAAGGAACACACACACATGCACAATCCATTTTAAATTAAATTTAAATAGATAATATTTTACATTTAACTTAAATTTAAATGTATAATTTTAAATTTACATCTGTGAGTAACTATATAAAATTTCTATTACTGCATTTTCCCCCAGTTACACTAATTTCATATAGTTACAAAAGTGATAAAACACCAAATGATATGTTTTCTCAAATATGTGATGCATTTTACAGTATTTCTAATCCAGATGTTAGTGTTTGTATATGTAGTACAGATCAGTGTATAATGCAATCAATCAGTGCACAGGCCTAATTATACTGTACATACCTGTATGTCAAGGATAGACGCCCCCGTTTTGCCAGAAAATAAAATATGAAAGCAAATGGAAGTGAAAGACACTGATACATTATAAAACGATGTTGCTCCCATGACCAGCTGATCGAGCCCATGTCTGCATGTCAGGCTGAATCTCACAGTCGAACACAGGCAGACACAGCACAGATTTAATGCTGCTGCTATCAAAAGCGGGTAAAATATTTGCTTTATCTGTGTAACAGTCTTTGTTGTTTCATCGGTGGTTCCTATTGCACAGTTTTTATAGCGGTCATTGCTTTTTTCTAGCCTTATCAGTGCTGATTGTCTCTACAAACAGTACTGATATTTGTATGGTTTTGTAACTGTTTGTCTGAGAAAGCTCGTCCTTCCATATTTCTGCAACTGTAGCAACCGAAAGGAAAAAAAAAAAAAGAAATGTCTTTTTATGTTCCAACTTAAACATTGACTGTTCACCCATACTGTGTTTGGATAAGGTTTCTGCCCTACCTTGGCCTTCAGCAACTTTATAGGCTTGAGTCAAATATACTTTTTATATACTCCTGCATATGAAACATAACAGAGATTTGTGGTGGAGTATTTGTGTGACAGTGTAGAAAACAAGAATCAGTGTAAACAAAGCACGAGGCTAAAAGGTTAAAGATAAAATGAGGGCTCAAACACAGTTACGTGGGCGTGTGATGTTTGCACCCCAACAGTCAACAGCAAACTTTTGGAATTTACTCTAAAATAAACACACAGCGAAGGAGAAACACTGCAGGTCAAGAGATGTCATCAGGACATTTCCTCAGTTGATTAAGGATATTATTTTTGTATTAGATTTCTAATCATTTCTAAGCTAAGGTTTGGTGGGTGTAGGTGCTACTGAAGCAGATAACCAAAGAAAATGTGACGTGCATTGTAACATTTCATACATTTTTAATGTTTCTATGACTTCAGGGTTATTGTGGTTACAGTCAGAACCAGTTTGTTTGCAAAGATTTTACACAAATGAGGAATTTGTTGCGATTTGGCGCTGTATAAATAAAACTGAATTGAATTGGTCTTGGCATAATAGTAAAGCAATGGCATAAAAGAAAAATAAGAATATATTATAAAAAAACATAAAATATATATGGAGTGCTGTAGAATCCAATGTGGAAATTTGTAATGGTCTGAATTAGAAAAAGCTATATTATTGTAAGAGATTAATTATAAAGTGACATAGAGGAGAGGTACTGGACGCTCAGCTACAGACAGACAGAAACATCTTGTGCCGTGAGGTACCTGATCTGCTGGACAGCAGCCTCCTGCCAGATTGGAGTGACTCAGGAAGTTTATGTCTGAGGTGGGAGGGGTGTGGAGCGAAGGCAGATTGCAGCCAGTCATCAGATAACAACGCTGCAGGATGGAGGTGCAGGAAGTGAGGATGGATTCAGTTATAGAGGAGTAAAAGCACACCACTTCTAAATTTGGCAGGTTGAATTTCTTCAGTAGCTACAGGAAGTGGGTCCTCTGATGTGCTTTTGTTTTTTGTACAAAGCTGATATTTAGCTTCCACTTTAAGTCGTGGGAGGAAGACTCGACAATGTCTACTAGGCAGGCAGAATGATGGGCTGGGTTCCTCCTGAAGTCCAAAATCATCTCCACTGTTTTGACAGCAGTTACATCCAGGTTGTTGCCTCCACATCGTGTTGCCAAAATGGCGATTTCGACTCGAAGGATAACCATCTGGGATGAGCTCAATGAGAGTTCGGATTAAAGTTTGACAGTGGTGACTGAACACGTTTTTCCTGACCAACAGATCCTCCTGCAGAACTCGCTCCTAATTCAACAGTCTGAATCTGCGTCATGAAATAAAAAGAGAAATATAAGGTCTTATTTCCTGGTAAATTAAGGGGCTATGTAAAAAAAACTATTTATAACTTAACTATCATAACTTCCATAATAAATTAGCAATTCCATTTAATATCATTTAACTTCACTGTTGGTTGTTATTGCAACAGAGAGAGAGAGAGAAAAAAGACAAAGACAAAGGACGGGCCAGGTAGGAAAAGAAAAGAGAGTAGGAAATTACACCATGACTTGTAATTTTACACCAAAGAGCACATCCTTCTCCTGTGAGCATTATTTTAAACCCCTCTCCTCGTTTTAGGTGCACGAACAGAGTTCTTTTTGCTTCAGGTGAGAAAGACAGATCTGTGACCTGTAATGTCATCTCAGTGAGACTATCTGATGACAAAAGCAAAACAAACAAAAAAACAATTTGTCCCATGAGTAAGACCCACACTATGCAAATATTGCTTCAGTGACACTGTATTGTTGAGTGTTTGTGCTGACGAGCATCAGAGAGAGGAGAATGCATTTTCACCCGTGAGCTTTGGTGTTTGGTTTCTAGGGGTTACATTAGTAACAGGATGATGCATAATTAAAGAGCTCCTGTGGTAAGCATTTCAATGATTATGGGGCTCACTATTACACAGTATAGATCATGTGGGTCACAATGACTTAGATATAATAAATATAACATTGTTTTGTTATTATTGGTGTACTTTTAAATCATTGGCTGTGTAGTGGTATTTCATATGGTATAAATGTCTCAAATGTTCAAGGTGAGGACCTTTAGACAGTTAGAAATCCTCAAATTAAAACTGCAATCTTGTCCTAACAGACGTTCACCAGATTTAGCCCAACATCAATGGAAACAACATTTTTGGTGTTTGGTGGGAACAGCTGTTGTGAATTGGTGCTTTTATTCAACCTATGACTCATATTAAGCTGGGATGATATTCATACTACTAGTTAAGGTACAAATAAAAATAATAAGTACCGTATTTTCCGGACTACAAAGCGCACCTGAATATTAGCCGCACAACTTGAAATTATGAAAAAATCATATTTTGTTCATACATTAGCCGCACCAGACTAAAAGCCGCAGGGGCGCTAGCGAGCGGGCTAGTAGCACTAGCGGGCTAGTTGCTAGCAGCCACGGTGCACTGCCCACCTTGCAGGTGGAGGGCAACGGAGAGACTGCTCCACCAGCCTCGGAAGAGCCCCGCAAAGTGGGCTGCGCACCGCCACCCGACCAACCCAGCCCTTAGAGCCAATCCTTATCCTGAAGTTATGGATCTGACTTGTTCTAACATGCCAGAGGCTGTTCACCTTGGAGACCTGCTGCAGATATGGGTACAGGGCCAGCGAGAGCCAGCTTGCTAATCTAGTCTCTTTTTCGTGCTAATTCGTACGGCACTACTTTGGTTGGCGGACGGACATGTGACCAACATATCACTCTTTTCCGTGTCTGATCACATGCCTTTCCGCCAGGCAAAATGGCGGAACAAACCAAAACAAATCCTCTTACGATGTCACAAAAATCATGAAAAAGCCTTAGAAAAGCCGCACCGGACAATAAGCCGCAGGGTTCAAAGCTTGTGCAAAAAATAGCGGCTTATAGTCAGGAATTTACGGTAGTTTAGAGCTTAGGATTAGGGTTGGGGAGCTCAGCAGTGCAGTTGTCAGGACTGTTGCCTCGAGGCAAGAAGGCTTGAAACTGAATTCAGCAAGTTCCTTCTGCGCCTTTGTGCGTGCTCTCCATATTAGCCCTGTGATAGGCTGCCAACCTGCGCAAAACAAACCTGCCTCTTTCTTAGAAAGGGCTGGCACGAGCTCACGTATAAACTGCTCAGCATTAATAAACTATGATTCACCTTTATAGGTTCCAAAAAAGCAAGTTGCTGCTTGATGAAAGCTTAGACATCCTGTGACTATGAAACAGTGGTGTTTAATCCTTTCTGAATTTTAGGAGTCTAGAAAGTTATTTTGCAAAAAAAATACATTATGCACAACAGATAACTGTTGTTATCAGTTATTTGATCCATTTTTAATCAGATGCTTGTAAATCTGAGTTTCTGCCAAATGTTTTTTCACGAGATCCTCAATGAGTCTTGTAGTGACACTGAATTCAGTGGGAGGTTAGCAGCACATTAGCATAACAGCAGAACCCTCGAAGGCACTGGTTTGTGTTATTTACATAGTATTTAGATAAAGGAAAATGTAAGAAAAAAGATCCAGATTTTACCTGGAAAGGTTACCCTGGAAAGCTAGTTTTTCTCAGATATGCTTTCATACACAGCTACAACTACCAGTCACCATGATGCTTGCCAAATACGTCTTAACTATTAACTTTTGTTTGTTTCTTTCCAACACCCATTTCTTTGTGCTGTAAAACTGTAACATGCAAAAAAAAAAATTAAACCAAAGGTGTCCTTATCTGTCCTTAACATGTTATTAGAAAAGAAAAAACATTTCAGTGACACCTTTGTTTTTGTGCGGACAGTATTGTAAAAGTTAAATCACATAGAGTCACATGAAAAAGTTTTCACCAAACTCTGTGAAAAAGTAAACACCATGATTCAATAGCTTGTAGAACCACAGTTAACAACAATAACTTAAAGGGATTTTTTTATTCTCCACATGCTGTGTGTGGTTTTCACCAAATGTGGCACTGTGCATTACAGCCAAATATCTGCACTTTGGGTCTCATCTGTCCAACGGACATTCTTCCATTAATATTAAACATGCTAACTGAGGCCTATAGAGTCTGAAAAGTAGCTCTTGAGAAAGCACTGCATAGACTGATGTTGGGGTTAATTTGCTGGGGTGTCCACTCTTGGGAAAGAGTGGAGTGTTTTCCATTTCCATCCATTCCTCCCCCCCTCCTGTTAACCTAACCAGCATGTCTTTGGACTGTGGGAAGAAGCGGGAACACCAGTTGAGAACACGCCCATGGGCGCAAACAGCACCCATGGGCGTGACAGAACACAGAAGGGCCCAGGAAGCCCAGGGCCTGTTTGCTGTGAGGCACCACTATGTTTTTGACTTGTGAATTATATTATTATAGTATATATTAATATAGAATTATAGTCAGATTTTTTGGAAAGCCTTCCAAGACTCATGGGCAATTTCTTATCTAAGATCATTGCTGATGTCTTTGCTGATGATCAAGTGCATATTATTAGCAACACCTGGCTGGAACTTACCTTTTTAATTCCTGTGGAGGCAGAAGATTTAGACTCTTATACAACTGGATAGAGTTATGTGAACACTTTTCTTTTTTCATACGCCTATATAATGTTAAATATGTAATTTCTCTGTATGATAGCATTTCTATCTGTGGTTATTTAGTATTACGACATACACCTGTCTGAATTTTGATGTGAGTTGTGAGATTGGATACCGATCCAAAAAAACTCTGCGTGGAACAAGAAAAACGTTTTTTTTCTCCAGTTGATGAATAAAAATCTATAACACAACTATTCACTGAGATTTCCTCTCTTGAAGACATTTATATTGGTAATAGATCATTATGTGTGCCTATGCAAAGCAAGGCAACATATTAATCTTTCCCAGGCCATTCATTTGAATGACATTCCATTTATTATTATTATTATTATTCTCCTTCTTCCGCCTGAAATTTTAAAGCGTAACGCACCCCACAGCTTTGAGCCATGCTTCACATATGTCATGTCATGTCCTGCAGCTCGGTCGGGAATAGTGTGCTATGACTTTTGGTAATTATTACTGTTATACTTTTTGAATTATTCATATTTTTACTATCGTTGCTATGCAGCTGTGGTCCGTTGCTATGCAGTGAGCTTAGAGAGGCTCACTCTAGGTTTCTCAATCTTCAAAGAAATCAAGATCAAAGGCAACCTACACTGATTGGCAGTAGCATAGGCACACATAAAATTTCTCCAGAGATTTTTGCTCTCTAGTTTATATTATAACACGCCTGGAAGCAGCTGTTGTCTGGAGACTCAGCCATTACTGCATTACTGATTGAACAGGCAGCATATTCAGTCTGCTGTCACAATATGAAATCTTTCATAGCTACATCCAAGAACTCTTTACAGCAGAGAATAATCTGTAGTTTATTTCATCCCTGCGCAGTCACTGAAGTGTGTATAGATTACATTTCCCACAGTCATACATCGATAGCGTTCATCACTGAGATAAGACCCGTGTGGTTTGGAAACTGAAGTTTAAGATCTGAAACAGCTGTGCAGACACCTTAATATCCTCTGACATTTGCCGTGCGTGTGTTTTTATGATATTTAATAAGCCAGTTTCTATTAATTTTATTTGACTTTACTGATTCTTTTAAACTACTTATCTTATAGACCCACTTTATTACAGTGTATTCACTTTTCCCATAGTTTTTCATTTAACTTTATAAAGATTTTTCACTCAATTAGCCTATTGAGCTCCTTTAGTGTTTCTTTACCTGAAATTTTTTTAATTTGTGTAATTTTCCTAGCTTCATTTGTGTTTATTCTAAGTTATTAAGTTATTTTGGCATAGATTATGTTTATCTTTCTTTAAGCAAAGATTTATTGGCATGTTTTCATCGCACCGGTTAGGGCTTTGTTTGTGGAACTGGAATACACAAACAATGTGATTTTAGTTTAACGTTAAGACGTAACAACTGCACTCACAGAACGTCCAGTTTCTAGTTTGTGTGTATTCTGGGCGGGTCGACTGCGGGATTAGCTGATGAAATGATTCTGGTTCAATATCCAACCTCTGTTTTACTATCCTTACTCAATTGAAGATTACGGGCACGTGAAAAGTTTAGCAGCTGGTTAGTCGGGGCTCGTCACCGCGTCACGCAGCGTCTCCGCTCTGATTGGTCCGCTCTTGTGCAACTGTGCAGCCGTATAAACTCTGCAGTTTGAAGGAGTTGGCTGTGTCTCCTTCGCCGGTCGCGTCGGTTGGAAAGTCTGCTGAGTTAAGGGAAGGAAAGGCTTCACCAGTTTCTGCACGCTTGTCTCGCAGTGTGATTTAGAGATGCAGAGCTGCGCCAAGTCCTGGGGGGTCTTTTTGGCCAAGTCGGTGAATCCCGGCGCAGCGCGCAGGCATTTGAACGATAACAGCCGCGTGGTTTGGAAACTTCAGCGCAAGATCCGACACAGCTGCGCATCCCTAACAACATCAGCCCGGGCTCTGAGGACCTCTGCAGCAGCCTCCTCCAGGCAGATAGAAAGGATTTTACCCAGACATGATGATTTTGCTGAGCGCCACATCGGTCCAGGTGAGAAGGAGAAGAGAGACATGCTGGATGTTCTGGGACTCGAGGTAAGATTTAACTCGATGCTTTCCTCCCTCTATGAAATAGGCGCAAAAAAAAAAAAAAAAACTCCTTTCATTTTTATTAAGACAAGTTTCAGCACAATGACATCTGCACTGAATGGCGTGTTTATGTCCTTGGGTAGCGATTTACGCGCCTTTGTTCACGAAACTTCCCCTTTTCCCCACAGTCAGTCGACCAGTTGATTGAAAACACAGTACCATCTTCTATCCGCCTGCAGAGGAGCTTGAAGATGGATGATCCAGTCTGTAAGTTTGGCCTGATGTGCACGTATGTGTTAGTGAAACAGTAGCTGAACCTCTTCCTGTTAGTATAGCGCTGCAAGCTGCTGCCTAAATCTCCCTCGATGCACCACCAATCTCAATTTCAAATTGTAAATAATTAAAATCAATGTGTGCGTGGAGGGGAAATGAGTGTTAACCTCATATTGTGCAGCTTTTAATTTTTTTATTTATTTTTTAAAAGACGTGTCGAGCTTTTCCCACATCCAGCAGGCGCTCAATGAAGCCAAGTGAGAGGCTGAAATGTAGGTTGCCCTTCTATTGTGTGGCGCGGAGCGCTCTCCCCTGTTAAGTCTTCCTTTGAACATATTTGGAGTTGTTTTTGCGAAACTCGGCGAGCGGCACCAATCTCCTGTTGGGAAGCCGATGCTCATAGGATGGCAACTGGAGTGTAAAGTTTAGCCTTGAGCTCCGGTCCCAAGTCCAGTTCAATCTGGTTACAGCGTTCACGTTACGTTACATCACAGCCGGGGATCCTAATAAGGTGGTTTCATGATGCTGCATGGATGTTTTTTTCTTCTTCTTCTTCTTCCTCCTATACAACACGGTTAGCCTACATTTCAGCAGCAGACACAGACTGCTGTGTTTAATCCTATACAGAAGTCAATCTTTTTAACGCCTTTTAAGCCGCTTCATTTTCAGCTCTAAGCTGATGCTTTCCTGCGCGAATTAACGTGTATTTTCATGTGGAAGTGTATTTTTGTGAAGTGGGCCTGTCACTATCAAATGTGCAAAATTAGGACTGAAGAAAGAGGAGATTTAAAAACGTTACATAAAAATAAAACGCAGCACAAGTTGCCGTGGTTTCACAGATATGGTTCAACCCGCTAAGAATGACCTTCTTTATACAGAAAATCCAGAGTCAATGCTGAAGTTTCCTGCTTGCACAGTGCAGACCTCAGGTCATACAATTGGGTAGATGCAACCCCCGATGAACATGGCATTATTACACAATACATTTATGTTTATCAAACACTAAAAGGCAGAAACACTTAGTGAAGATCCAAGTGTAATTTAACTACCTTTAGCAGCAATAACTTTTTAGCAATGGTTTCCTGCAGACTATCAGTCTCTCGTCTCATTGTGGAGGAATTTGGGCCCGCTCTTCTTTACCACATTGCTTCAGTTTGTTGAGGTTTCATTTATGCACTGAAGGTCCTGCCATACCGCATATCAATCAGGTTGAGGTCTGGACTTTGACTGGGGCATTGCAACACCTTGATCCCCCCCCCCCCCCCCCCCCCCTTTTTTTTTTTTTTTTTTTCTTTTTTTGTTTTTTTTTCTTTTTTTGTGTTTTTATGTGTTGTTTGTTTGGTTGGTTGGTTTGGGTTTTTTTTTTGGGGTGGGGGGGGGAGGGGGGGGTGTTGTTTTT
>VURO01028248.1:6673-30266 GCA_015108175.1 Pelvicachromis taeniatus
GAGAGGTCAGGAATGGGGAGCAACTGGGTGTTTCAGCTGTTTGGGAACAACTTAAAAACAAGAGATGGCACAGAAGTGAGTACACAGGGAACTTGAGGGAACAACAGAACCCACGAACAGGCTCTGATAGGTAGGTCCTACAGCAGCAGTCTTTTAAGGAGCGATAGTCACAAGTTTTATTTATCTTTTTAATGTGGTTTGGGTAAAGCTATTCCCGTTTCACATTGTTAATGTGTTCACATTCTGCACATTGAAAAATGGTGCTTAAGGGAACCCACTGTGTTTAAACTGGACACGGAGGTGTCCTGAACGAGCAACCATATGCAATGAGTCACAAGCGAGACTCGGTGGAGCCAAACAAACTCACACAAACTTTTTCTAATCCAATTTGCGAGTCTGATTTCACGCCTCAAATAAGAAGATTGTCATCTGCTGAAAGTTAGAGATATGCAGTGTGCATGCTTCTTCCTTCTTTATGCGATAAACTGATGGAAATGACTTGCAGACATGTTTTTTCCTGATGGATCGCTGCATGTCCTTACGGTAAGGAGCCCGACTTTTGGCCAGTTAAAGAACAGCAGTAGAAAATGCAGGCTTTAAAGGATGAGGGTAATATCAGCTATTGTAAAGAGACTACACAGTAAAACTGTGATGCTACATGCAGAATACTAGAATACAGATTTGTAGACAAAAACAGCATTTAAAAAAATTAACTTTTATTTAAAGACCCTGCTTCTTCCTCTAATGCCCCTCTGGCCTCCCTTTGGCTCTGCACTGGGCTGGGCTGTCAGCCCTGCTCACATCAGTGGGGTGAGGCGAACTGAGGAGAGAGGTCACGGCTGGACACTCTACTCTCTCCACGTCTCACTGGGACTCAGCCTCACTCTCATAACTGTCAGGAAATGGATTAAGAGGTATGCGTGTCATTGCACAAGTGCCAGTGTTGGGGGCGGAAAAAAAGACCTGATATTTAAACCAGTCCCCACCTTTGCTATGACTTTTCTGGAATAACTCACTAAAAGAACTCACACTTGAGTATCTCGCTTCTATTTGAGGGGAAGGTTTCTGTAATGTGTAGTTTTCCTCAATAAAGTGTCATTTTCTTGATAGCAGTGTGGTGATGTGTCTCCCGGCCAGAACTTCCACCGAGGACCCAGAGGTCGCCTCCTCTGCAATTTTTCTGTCACGTCCGCTTCAATTTTTCTCACATAGATGAGATTTAGCTTGAGCTCAGAATTCAGCGCAAGTTGAGGGGGCGCGCCATAAGGCTGTACTGTAGGGGTGCAACACTTCATCACTTCAGGGCAGTAAATCCACAACTGTCTACCCTATAAATCAGAGTTTGTTTTATTAGTCTTAAGATCCAATTTCCACCCTCGTAAGAATTTATATTTAGTCCCTGTTAACACCCAGTCAAAGCAGAAAAGACGCCTTTTTAGATATGAGAAGAAAATATAATGAAATTGTATGGTTGGCTAATTTTACCATAGTAACTTTGTTCACTTAAAGGTCAGCACTGTCAAGACAATTTGCATTAGGTCAGTGGCTCACATTCATATGTCAAAGCTGAACTCATGCAAATTTAATTTCCTTGCACGAGCGAATACACGGTTTGTGTCGAATGCGCTGCAAAGATTTAAGTTTTTGAAATGCCGGTGTGATTTTAATCGAATCCGACACGACTCAGGATTTTTCCCCACTCTGTGCTGGATGCCCAAATATTGATACACTCCGAAGACAAACGTACGGTTTTCGAGGATGTGTCATGTAAATTTTTGCAAAGGTCCTACACAGAGTAAATTCCACACCCTCGGGTCTATTCCTGCTAAGTGGCTGTGCACGTTTTATTGGGTTGTCAGGGCAAAAATCTTTTTTTGTCCGCATGAGTAAAATCATGTTTTGTGTTTGTGCTGCAAGTAAAGTACCATTGCTCCTGTCTGACTTTCAAAGCTTAGCATGTCATTTATATATATAAGTGCACTTTAAGATGCTGTTTTGTCTCCGAGGAAGAAAGTTCAAGTGCTGACAAGTAGAATGATAGGTGCACCGTACACATTTGTATAAGAGGAGGGTTTTTTTTCTAGCTGAAAACCCTCAAAACTCCCAGCTGAGATGCTTTGGTTGCTATGAAACAGAAGCTAGTCCCTGACTTGGGCTGACTGCTTGGAGAACCGAGGCAAACAAAAATGTTCCTTCGAGTGTTTCAGGTCACCGTTGAGTAGTGTGTGCATGCCACTTACAGAGAGTGCAACAGTGTTAATGTCTCCTGCATGCAGGAAAATAAAGGTTTATTCTATTCTATTCTATTAATTTTTAGGTCCTTCCATGGATATTTTTCACTGTCAAATTGTGAAAATTGCCACATTCAAAGGTTAAATGGTTTTGTGGTGCTGCGAATCGTTTCATTGCTCAGACAAGAGACTCAAGTTTAAGTCATAAAAGTCACAGACGTGCATGTGCATTATTTTTCAATACATTACTATGTTATTACGTTTTTTAGGTTCAGGTGTTACAATACAACAATTGCCACTTTTTTAAAAGCTTTTTCTTGGTTGCCATGGTAAAGCATGGTGACTTTCTCAGGACTAAATAGAAACACAAAATATACTTCCTATTAAAATGCATCATTTAAAGAGACACAAAAGGGAAAAAAAGTGAGAATTTTTGTTCATGAACACAAACTGTGTGATTATTTTTGTGACTTATATCAAATTTAATGACTTTTTTCTAAATATCATATTGTTTTCTGTCATATTGTTTCTCGAAAAAAAATCAAGGTGAGCAAATTAGCCAAAATACTGAAATCAAGAAGTTTTCAAATATATTTAGTAAATCTACTGTAATGTGCCACTCTGTGCATGTATGCTTCCACAGTGATGGACAAACTCACGCTTATATTATCTGCTGTGAGTTACAAATCAATAATTTTGGGACCCTAACAGCGCCTCACCTTCTTCTTGTGATGACATAAATCTTCTCTTTTATCTCTTTCCTTGTCCAATCCCTTAATTATCCTCTGTTGCTAAGACGGCTTTTCTTTTTGCTCTTCAGACAAGTGATCCAACAGATAAGGCAGCTGAGGGATAAAAGATCGATTGGAGTGAAGTGCTGCTGCAGGGGCTGAATAAGAATTTGTCGCAGTCCCCCCCTCGCTTTCACTTCGCAGCACATCATCTGACACACACACACACACACACTGATAGAAAAAAATGGAGAAACAATCAAGTGCGAGGGGAAAGAAAGAAGCTCATTTCCTCCACTCGCTCTGAGTGTGCGGTAGCAGTCAAGTGCACAAGAGTGCTCAACGTCGCTGATCTGTTTTTCTTTTTTTTAGAGGAGCAACGGATCATTGTGTATATCTGTGGCAGTAAATTAGACAGCTGTGGCGCGTCCAGCCGTGGTATTAATCAGCTGTCCTTGCTGGCTTCACTTAGTCAGAATTGACTCTCCTGAAGAGGATCAGTTGAACCAGCTGTGACTCACAAGCTCTCGCAATGCAGTCATCAGGGAGCTGTCGTAGCTTGACTCGTGGATTTAGAAAGCGTGCAGCCACAACTCTTCTGAGGGATGGCTAGGAGAATTGGAGCTTTGCAAAGAGAGAGAGATGAATTTTTAAAATATGTTCTGTTGAACGCTCCTGTTGATGTATAAAGGAGAGGAGAAGCGTACATGATTTTGATAGTGAACAGAGGCTGTTTTTAAAAAGCATTCAACAACACACTCCTATGAACCTCTTGGGGTTCATAGGAGGAAGAGGAATAACCAAGGCTATACAAGCAGGAGGGCCTTGTTTATATACAGTAAGTAATGGTTTAGCTTAATGTAATTAGTAACTTTAGGTGAATAAACTATAACTCAGTCATTTTTTATCTGTGCAAAATGCCTCACTCATTGCTCCTCCACCCTGCCTGGTGTGCTCCTGGTGGAGAAAAAACAAACTGAGGAGATAAAGTCATTTATTTGCAGACGGATACATGAGTTAAGCTCCAATTCAGACTTAGACGAACACAAAGAAACACCCTCCTTCTGTTAACTCTCATTTTGAAATGATGATGGATCAGTGTAGTCTCACATGCATTAACTTCAAAGATCACAGAGGTGCACGCATAAGCGTGACCACACACATATATGCTGTTACATGCAAAGATCGCGACATGACAGATTCAAGCTGATGAGTCAACAGTAGTTTCAATGGGGAAACCAGCTACAAGCTATATCAACTTTATTGTGAAGGTCAGGTCAGATAAATGATCAAAGTGTATGATCACATGACACATAGTGGTTAGAAGAGTTCACAGCAGGTAGCTATTTTACTTAGCATGTGCTCTGGAGGAGCTTTTTAGCCTGAAATCTGCAGGACATGAGCATGGAGGCTTCCACACAGCTGCTTTGCTCTATAATACTTAACACTGACTATAGCATTTCAGAGTTAACTAAATTGTAGCTCAGTGTAAAAAAGAAGAGAGGCAAATGAAGCCACTACCACCACCTTTTAGCATTTTGTTAGACCACTAAAATCGCGCACACACAAGAAAAAGTTTCCAATATGTTTTTCTGATTCCCAACATTTAGTGAGCCTGTTGTCTGCGGTGGATTCATCCCACAAAAGCTACAGCGATGCTTTGGACTCGGGGCACTTGCAGTATTTACTGACGGTTACAGTACTACCTGCATAATTTATGTCCTGCTGATATTAACCTTCATGGCAGGTGATTGCAATAAAATACCCCGCACCCCAACTGGCATATTGCATTTCTTCTTGAATAGGTTCTCTGTTTAGTTTCCTTATTGTGTGTATTTGATTCCTTGTGATTGACTTCTATTTTTTTCATAGCACTTTTATACTGGCAGTGAAACTGCAACTAAAGGAAACAGTAGCTTATAGAAAAATTGTAAAAGCTTAAAAAACCAAACAAAACAGTAGTGTTTCTAGGGACACAAAGACAGGACAGAGTAGCTGCAGAAGGGATAAGCTAACAGTAAACGGCTAATGGCAAACGTGTCTCTAAATTATTACAGGAATTTTGATTAAAACACACATTACCCCACATCTTTCTCTTCCTTACAACAGAAGAACCATCTGCTTCTTTTATTTGTGTCTCAGTGCAATCCTTGTGTTTTCAGTCACGTCATCAGCTGGTCCATCACATCATTGTGTATTTTTTTTTTTTTTTAAGAAAATTATATCATTTAATTTTGTTTTATTTCTGTTGTGCTTCATTTGCTTTGCAGTGGGTTTTTTTATTGGTGTTTTCTCAAGTTTCAGTCTGTTTGACCTCTTGGGGCCACCATACATTTGGGATGCCTATTTCAAACGTACGTTTTGAATTCATGATATGTGTCAAAGTTCAGTTTGCATTTGAATTAGTTTGTTCATATTTCGTATTTCGCCTTTATTTTTTCAGTAACGGTTTTTGTTCATTTCCTGTTTACTCCTATAGTTTGTCTTAATCACTTGCACCTGTGTGTTATTCCCCAATTAGGCATTAGGTGTGTTTGTTCCCATCTTTCCCTGGTTGTGTTGTGCTGATGTTAATGTTTCCTCATGCGCAGCCCTGCATTTCCAAGCCCTCGTGTCTTTCGATACTATTTTCTTGCCCCTTTTGGACGTAATTATTTTGGGCTGGTTATCCGCTATTAGAGCCCACTTTTTATCGGATTATTAATCCCTCTCATGTCTTGCACAATCCAGGCAGCGTTATTATTCAATGACAGTATGTGTTGCTGTACTGGGGAAATATTAGGCTACATTGTTTACTTTGTTTATGCTTATGAGAATTTTAATTTGGAACTGTTCTGTTGATTTTAGTATTTATGGGCACCTATATTCACAGCTCTGATTGGCTATCCTCACGTGCTGAACATCAGCAATAAATGGATGGAATTAGTGTTTTGTAAATAAGATAAATGTAATCATAATTATTTCTCACCTTGCCTTCCAGTCTGCAATTAACCTAAACTCAACCCAGTGGCAGCCACTGCGGCCGGCCAGATAATCAAGAGAGAAAAATAATCTCAGCAGCCGCTGCGGTGATGAGTGAGGGAGGAGGAGTGATTATTGATCCTGTGCTGGCTGTGATAGCAAAAATCATTCAGGCCATCCAGGCAAAGTGGACAAAGCCTGGAGGAAAGCATGCATCGATCTCACTGTACTGACACATCTCTGTTTTCAGAAACATTATCACTAAATAAGGGCTTCTGACACTGAAAAACTTTTGTTGACTGTTTTTATACATCCATCTTCTACTGCTTTTACTGCATCTACCCACATGGAAGTTTTACCAAGAAACAGAAAGTGAACTTTTTGAAAGGTGTAGTTCATCAAAGCCTGCACTGGTGCAGGCTGTAATTTGAGTCAATCTGTGAAGGGCTCTAACAAAAACGTCTTGATCGGTGGTGCAATTAGAGCATAACATTTAATAGCGGGAATGAAAAGGGGATCGGCGCCCTTCTTTCAAGCTTTCATTACAGAGGAGAAGGGAAACATGTTGGTAAGAGATGCAGTCAAAGATGCACAGATAATTATTGTTTAGCTGTTTGTCAAATGCAAACACAGGGGGAGTAAGTGTACGGTATGTGTAGTGCGGCAGAAATTCAAGAAGCTTTAAGAACAAGATGCTGCAAATCTGCTTGAAACGGTTTTAGTCTTGTAATGCTCTCAAACACACTGCACTTGGCATATAGGATAACATGCACATAGCTAAAAAAAATCTTCTTATGAAGACATTTGAGCCTGTAGATTTCTCCTTTGACAAGTTAGCAATCTGTCCCTGCAGCACAGTCTGCCTGCAATGCAAAACAATGTGTGTGAAGATCTGGCTTCATTTATGCTAAATTCTGTAGCACTCGCTCACGTCGCGCCTTCTTGTTTTAAAATACGGGCCCTCGTGCAACAATTACACTTTTATTGGAAACAGGCTGAGCAGGTCTTACTGCCATGTTCCTCTCACATGTGGTAAAAATCTGCTACAAAAAGTTCCTTTACTGGATTTATATAAATCATATTCACACTGTTTACTTGCCTCGCTGTAAAAATACTCCATCGTGATAAGATATCCTGGTCTTAAAATGATAAATATGCCATATTGTGCCTTACAGACAGACATCTGCAGTTTTGTCATGAGATCTAATAGTTTCAAGTATTTTGTAGTTTATGCTTTCATTAATCATCATTCTAAAGAGGTGAAATACAAAAATGTGTCCTTTAGATAAAACATTCTCAAATTTATCTTGGAAAAGATACAACAGCTTTCACAGAAATGCTACAGTGAGCTGTGGTCCATTTTTGGCAAAGATTATTAAAAAAAAAGAAATCACCAGCTGAACAGTTGTAAAATAAAAAGGTAAGTTTTAGAGTTTCCCTTTTGGGCCTGTCACCCCGGAGTGCTTTTTAACATGTGGTTGACGGTTCTTTTAGAGGCTGATAATTTTGTTTTTTAAGGCCTACTCTTCAAAAATCAAAGCTCAGCTCTTCCCAGAAAGATGTCATTTCTAAATGAGGCCACATTGGTTACGTAGGTAACAGGCACTCTGAGCGATCGTTTGACTTGTGACTATAGCGTAAAACAGAACAGCCAGAGATTTCACTTATGTGAAAGGCGATTTTATAAGACTCTGTTATGAATCTGAGCAGTGAAGAGAAGTAAACTTTAAAATGGCCCAACAGTAAAAACTGTTTTACGTTAGTCTTGGTCTCGACTGCGTTTGCATCACTATTGCATGCCTGTAGAGTTCTCTGACAACAAAAAACAGAAAGCATACAAAAGAGGACAGCTTTATTGTGAATGTGGGTGAATTAATTACAGTTTCTATGAATATAGAAATAGGAGAAGCAAATAGTTGCATGCCTACCAACGGCCCTGTTTTTTGTGGGCTTTTAAGACGCTTCCTGTTTTTCTCCTTAAGACTTAAACTTTGTTTTCAATAACAGGAATGCACAAATCAGTATGTTTGGTGTGTTTATCTGATGACACAAGCCACACACTGATAGGTTGTACTAAAATAAGTAGAAACTATCAACCCAGTATGTATGTATGCATACATGTTTGATACCAACTACGGAATGAGACAATCCTTAGCCACCCAAGCTGTAAGCCATGAGTGAGTGACACATGATGATCCATACCACTACAGACAACAAGCTCTTGGTGACAGTGGGAAGGAAAACCTCCTTTTTAACAGGAAGAAACCTCTGGCAGAACCAGGCTTAGGAAGAGGCAGCCATCTGCCATGACCAGTTGTGGATGAAAAACCACTGATCTTGACCTACACCTTAAGATATTATGATTTAGTTAGTTTGGAGTCTGGGTCCTGATCTGATTCAGCTGTAAAGACCATCCTGTCTCAAGGCATGGAAAGTTTTTAAACAAATGGCATCATGGTGGAACTGGTCCTTGCTAAGAGGCAGATTTTTCACATAATGAGGTCTTTAGAACTTGGCTGTAGAGAGGCATGACTTGCTTAAAAGGAGGTTATTTTTTGCAGGAATCAGCTCCGTGAGTATGACCACCTAATATAGCAGTTGATGTAACGCCTGGCCAGTAGCAGAGGGAGGAAGCGTGATCTTTATAATCCTGACCTGCCTCTGCATCAGTGGCTCCTGTCAGCCAGAGTTATGGTCCTGGTTTATGGGGGTTTCCCTGCGCCTTGGCTGGGCCTCCTGCTCCTCTCGCCTTCCCTCCTGCCTGTACGCCTTAGATCAGTCTGTGCTTTTATGAGCTGTCTCTGCCCTTTCTACCTCCCTGAATCTCATGGCAGCTATTAACAGGGGCAACTCTGGCTCCAGCCTCGCATGGCAGCACTGCTGTCTAATCCTTCTGCCGCTGTTTGAACAGTCAGCCTGACTGCAGAGGGAGACGGGGGAGAGAGCATCTCCAGACAGGAGAGAAAATCTGCTTATTTCCATTAGTTAGTTTTTTTTTGTGTTTTTTTTAAATGAAAACACTTCTGATGTGAACTTGGCGTTAATGCCACAGTGTTCTTTATGCCATGGAAATGCTAAACATCAGCCGTCTAGACATGAACTTCAAACTGTTTAAATGTCCTTTTTGTAGTCCCTAAATGCATAGCTCAGGCTAAAAAGAAGAAAGAAACCATAAAATGTCAAAACAATTACTGCCCTTGTATGCTAAGTGAATATTTATCTAAATTTGGAGCTCTCTATGTGTCTGGTCAGTGAGGGCGCGTGTGTGTGTGTTTGCTGCATAGCAGGATTGGAAAAGCTTCTCTAATCGGATTATTACACAAAAGCATGTTGATGGAAACAGAGCTCGGTAATTAGCAGAATTTTAGAAGAATTCAATTGACTATTAAACATGTCAGTTTGTCTCTTTGTGCATCTGTGTGCTCAGTTCAGAGAGATGGAAGTGACGGGAACAAAATGGGCTATATCTGAGCCAGGATGTGGGCTTCATTTGATCGTGTGCCCCAACTCACTGTAACTGCTTTGTTTTGTTTTTTTTTAATATAAAGAGCTTCTGAGAGCTTTATTAGACACACAGAGGGATTAAAAAAAAGGCAATCATGAGAAGGATATATTTTCTCAAATGTAGCAAAAGACACTAAATACAAATTTAACGAGCACCCACCAAGGCTCATGCACTGTTTTGCAACTTTAAAAGCCGTGATCTGGATCGGCATGAAGATTTAATGGTCTCATGTTTGCCATTGCCCCCAACAGTCACAAAATTTGGTAGATTTTTGATGTCAACTTGTTTCCAACCAAGGAGACTGGCAACAGTTGAAAAAAAGGTTGTCACAATACCAGAATTTCACTCACCCAGGAAAAACCCAGGAAAGTACTTGCAAAAATCTGAATAGCATACAGCCTGACGTCTCGTAGGCAAGCTTTCTTTTACTTTAAGTAGTCTTCAGGAATAGTTCTCCAGACTGTTTGAAGGACATTTACAGCTTTGCGTTGGATGTTTGTTTGTTATAGACGATCCCACACCATTTCATTAATGTTGAGGCCAATCCATGACTGGTAGTATTCTGCTGTGATTTTCTATCCAGGTATGTATTTACTGCATCGACAGTGTCCCAAAAAAAATGAAGCTGTTGCCAGTCAAATGTTTCCCTGGTGGTTTTGCATGATGGATCGAAATCTGATTGTGCTTTTCTACATTCATAATGTCACTCATTTAACAACATTCCCAGTACCACTGATTGAAATGCAGCCCAACACCATGACAGTGCCTCCACCATGTTTTACAGATGGGTGTAGACACTCACTGTTGTAGCGCTCTCCTGAGCTCACTCCATTAGACCTGTTGCCACAGATTTTCAGTCAATGTCTTGTGTAATTGGGTAAACCTCAGCCTTTTCTCCCTGTTTCCCTTCCTTAAGAATGGCTCCCTGACAGCCACCCTTCCACTGAGACCATTTCCGATGAGGCTTCAATGAACAGTGGAAGATCAACTGAAGGACCGTATGCTTGATTTTTCACTAACAGTGACTCACCTTGTTGGTCCAAAAATGCTATTTGAACACCATTCAAAAGTTATCTTTGGCATTTTCAAATGGGAACACATGGGAACAAGTTATTTATATTTGAATGAGTCATATGTCAGCATTAAGTGGTTCAACAAATTTTTTTAAAAAAGAGACAAAAAATATTCCCTTGAAAATGGTCAGGCACAAGGACTGGACAAAAATGAGTGAAAAAGCAGCCAATGTCCAAGGAAAAATTTTGAAAGATCTTCAGAAAGTTTCGAGAACTTTTTATCAAGACCACTTTAAAGAATTACAAGAAGGTCTGGCTTCTTACAAGCAAAATATAATTTTTAATAAGGGGTGGCTCAAGACTTTTTCACAGTCCATCTATTGTATATCCATCCATTCGGATGGATATACAATCCGAATGGATTGTATATCGCTTCCGCTTGTCCTTTTCTTTTCAGGGTCGTGGGGGGCGCTGGAGCATATCCCACCTGTCTTGGGGCAAGAGGCGGGGTACACGCTGGACAGGTCGCCAGTCTATTGCGGGGCTAACACACATAGACAGGCAACCATTCGCACTCAAAGTCACCTGCATTCACACCTATGGGCAATTTAGAGTTTCCGATTAACCTATTCCCACAAATTGCACGTCTTTGGACTGTGGGAGGAAGCCGGAGTACCCACAAAAACACAGGGAGAACATGCAAACTCCACACAGAAAGACCCCGGCCTGATGGTGGAATTGAACTCGGGACCTTCTTGCTGTGAGGCAACAGTGCTAACCACCGTACCACCATGCTGCCCCAGTCCTGTACATGATATTCATGTACAGTCCTTTACATGAATATCAAAATCCTCGAAGCTCTGGTGTGGTAATGAAATTAAATAAGGAAATTGGATGTGCTTCACCGTCAAGATTAGTTGCTTACTTTATGCATCTAACAGCTGAAAACCCAGAGATACTCCACTTACTCAAAGTTTTTTGGCACATTCCTTTAAAAAGAAATACAATTTAAATAATGAACCAGCCTGCTGATTGCTTAATGGGCTCTGTATTCCAGAACTAATTTATATAACTTGATTAACCTGTGTATATTTAATTATTTATCTTGTTTGTGACTTTTCATTTCAATTCTTTTTTTTTCTTCTTCTTTGTCTTTGGTAATGAGCATTTGGCCCCTGGGTAATACATAGAGCTAATTTTATTCAGCACGCCTCCTAAAACAAGACCTGATGTGTTAAATTGCTCTCTCCTGAAAAATTAAAAGTCAGCAGGATGTCATGAAAGACTCCGCGGTACAGGGCCGTCTCATTTTCTTCTCTCGGGTGAACCACACACATCCTGCTCATTCCTATGAGGTGGTTATCACACTCTGTTATTCCGTACCTGTCACGCTAACTGTTAATTATTCATGGTTAATAACCACCTACAAAGGCCCTAATTTCGGCCTTGACATTTCATTAGCTAATATTAGATGCCGTCATTTGTTTTCTGGAATCACAATGCAGACTACAAAGTTGGGGGACATTCAGGTGTGTAGTGAAAATGATCCTGATGAACCTTGTAAACTGTAAAGCATGAAATATTTCCCCCACTGGAAGTATAATTTCTGGGAGATGTTTTGTTGCTTTGTCTATACTATGTCTCTGTAGTGTGATTTTCTGTTCTGATAGCACGATGGATGAACTCAGGGGTGTTTTTTATGCCCGTGGACGGGTTGTTATCTGAGCCTAGATTTACCGATGAGCCCTGAGGAGTAAAACCGACACTGACATAATTAGAGTAAAGAAGAAGAGTAAAAGAGAAGACAAAGAAAGAAGGATCTTTAAATCTTCCCTCAGCTTTCAGGGTGTTTGGCCTCCCGTTCAACTTGCAGCATCTGACAAGAAGATTGGCTCTTCTGTATCAAGAAAAACCTTCTTGTCTGGTTGCATAGCTACTAATCTAATCACAGTCTCCAGTGTTAGTGTAGATGGCTGTGATTCATCCGTGCAGATGGAAAAAAAACATAGAGGTTTATGGTTTAATTCATTTCCACACCTAGTAAAACACTTTGTGCTTGTATAAGAATAGAAACTTTTACCACTTTGTCTTCTTTTGCGTCACTCATTGCCCACCTTTCTACCAGCCACTTTTAGTAATCCAGCAGAGATGCACGGAGGCAGACTGCAATCAGGATGCTTTCAAAGTCATTTGAGAGGCAATGCTTACTGCAAATTCATCCAAGTCTTATTCAATGATGGGGAAGTACTCACTTTTAAAAGGAAAGGTAGCATTACCACTGTGTACTCTCTTTCAAGTAAAATGAAGGCAGTGTATGTGGAACTGCATTGGTCTGCCTAATTATGTGCAGGTCTCCACTGCCCTGGCAAAAACTACTATGATCAATCAAGACATGGACACAGCACCTCTGGGACTGTCCTGTGGTTGGCACTGGGACTTTTGAATCCTCTTAGCTGCCATGTGAGTGGTATATGGATCAGGTTTGCTTAGGTTGAATGGGCGCTTTGGAGGCTGGTGAACACTTTGGCTCTTTGTCGTGTCCTGGGCTGTCCTAATGTCAATATCAGCTTACACCAGCCCTGTTGAATGTTAGACAAATACTGGCAAATTACATGGCAAGACTGCATAGGCTTAATATTTAAAAAATTACAGGATAAAGACTGAAAACACTTTAATATGGGTTGTATAAAGAACATTTCTATGTTTTTTTTCCGGCAAGGGTGAAATAATTTTAACAGCAACCAAATAAAAAGCACAACAACACTATCAGTACTCGCTATTTGGCCAAATTGTCATTTGAAAACCAGTACGGGCTAATACTGTTCCATGTCTAATTTTGTTGTCAGTTTTACGATGTTTTCACACCTGTAGTTTGTTTGCTTTGGTCTGAATATGCCTCTAGTTTGGTTTCTTAATGCACCACTGTATAAACCACGTGACAGAATCCAGTCTGCTTACTGGCTGGATGTGTCCGTGGCAGGAGCAACAAAGGTGTTGGACTACTGGATTACATGGACACTTTACTACTATTTGGTACTCTGTGCAGCTACGGTAGCCTCCCAAAGCTTTCTGGGATGTGGCTATTTGGAAGACATGGGAATGAATTTAGCTCAGGCTTGTAGTGTACACGTGGTCGTTATTAGTTGGTTGAGACCACCAGCTCTAAAGAGCCTTGCTGCAACAATGAGAGAAACAATCCAGAGTTCAATTTAAACTAAACTAAACAGCACCGGTGTGAAAAACACCCTTAATCTGAATCCTAGTGTCAAAGATTTCTGTTATTCATCTAATGTAGTAAAGTGTGTAGTATTTGTGATTTGTAGGCAGGTAGAAGTATAAAGGAGCAGAAAAGGAGCCAAGGCTCGTATCTCTTTAGGTCTATAGAACTGCCATCAGAGATCTCTTATTTATGAACCATGATCAAAACCCTTCCTAAATTCTTCATGAGTGATTTTATTACCTAAATCTAATCTACCTCATCTTTAATAGATTGTTTCCCAAAACCACAAACATTTCTCGTTATACTGTAGAAAGCCAGAAAAGAAGAACAATAAAATATTAATATTCATCTAAATCACAACATGAAACCTTTGCCAATCCATAGCTAAAGCTCTCTAATCGCCCTGATTTTGATGGTGAACCTTCACCTGAAATTGAGAAAATTGGAGAGAAAAAAAAAGCTTTTGAGAGGCGAAGACCTTTAAGATGAAGTCCTTTAAGTGAGTTTAACTGAACTGCTTTGTAGTAGATAGACTGCCGCTCCTCCTCTGATGTGTTCAGTAAGTATCAGTCAATATCAGCCCTTCCAGCTGAACAAACATTGTCACTGGTGTGGGTATCAGATCAATCTGCTCTTTCTACGGTGCTGGAGTCCCACAGATCCTCCTAGCGCAGCCGAGATCGCGGCGTGTGAATTGTTGAGTGGCACTGAGTGGATTGTTGTGCGCCTGAAAGGAGGTGGGGAAGGAAGTGCGCCTCTGATTAAAGTAAGTCCCCTCTGAGTTGTGACCCAACCTGACCCTGGCAGCGCTCCAGATCTGCTGATGAGGACGCTTCGGCGAGGCGGACTGACGTGGGGATTTTCTGTCAGAGGCGTAGTTCCCTTGTCTGTAAACATTTTCCTTGTCAAGCTCTGGCCTCTAATTCACCTGGCAGCACACTCAGCATTATATAAGACATCCCAGTGTTTTTACTGTAAAAGTGAAAGCAGTGCACGGAGAGGGCTGGGGGGGGTGTCTATGAATCAAGTCGCTAAAAACTCAGACTTACAGGAGGTTAATATTTAGGAAGATTAAAAAAAATCAAGCATTTCTTTATGAACTTAAGTAGTTTCCTTTGCGTGAATAAGAAAAAACCATTGAAAAATGACTTTTAATTAGCAAGTGAATTAATACATGATTTGAGATTGTCCTTGTCCTGTAATGTAATAACACGCACCAGTACCTGCCAAATCATTTTTGCAGACTAATTTCGATTTGGCATTAGGGGACCGTACTCAATTTTAAGATGAAAAGTTTAGAAATTCCCCAGCGCAGTTTAAAACTTTAATCAAGCTCCAAGGTTAAAATCCTCCTGTGTATTTTATTTCCCTGTGCTCAGAGTTGTTTATGTTCTCACTGGCCGGTAATTTAAGAGGATCCTTAGAAAAGTGTGCTACGTTGCAGTATCCGGCTCTGTCACTTAGCTTGTAGATATTATCGTGAGGAAGAAAAGAAGAATAATCAGAGTGGCTTAGAGGTGAAACAGTGAAGTAAATGCTGAAGGAAACCCAGATGCGGCAGCTTGTGACATAACAGCTATTAATGGTATCATGTGCACATTGCATAGACAGACACTCATAACAAGTTAAGGATTTAACAGGCAAGCTGAAGGTAGAGCGTGTGATTATATCTTGCACTGGTGGGCTTATTGTGTTAGATCTCATCACCTCTGTGTGCGGTTACTTGTGCAAAAGAACGCAACACTTCACACCATCCAGAGAACACAATCTGTTGTTGAGGATAGACTGTTTACAAAAGATGGAGGTGACTTCCTTGGGCTCAACCATTGTTTTGTGGAGCTGCTTTGAAATGCCACTAAAAGGCACAATCACTACAAACACAGCTAACCATTTTATCAAAGCGTCCACACTTTAACTGACAAACCTAAAATTGCATAACTTTAACTCTAAGTAAACTTGAGTTTGAGATGTTTGAAACTGAGATGCGTAAAAGGAAATTCATTGCCTCTCAGCTGTCATGCGGGTTGGGGGGCGTTATAGCTAGATTACAATGGGATCAAGTTAGTAACACAGAAATTCAAATAGAAGTTTCAGTGTGAAAGTCATTGCTTTCCTTCATTAATTAAACTGCAGGCACTCTGCAACCTTACTTTTATAGATGAGATTGATAATAATCATCTTAACCAATCTGTTGGAGAGTGATCGCTGTCCAAAATGGTTTGGCCTTCCTCACGTCAACCTGTGCAATCCTCTTACAATCAGCAGTGATCATTGCTACTACTTGCAGTTGGTTACCATTGCCAAAAACCTGAATTGCAATCACTTGGTAACTGGTCATAGTAGCAAGGAGGTTGCTATCCTATTTTTATTCTAGTGTGAATGAATCATAAGGCTGAAAGGACTGATGGATTTACATCTGAATTTAAAAAAAAAAGAAAAAAAGTCAAATTTACTATGTCTGGAAATACTTTCTTGAAGCAAAAAATAGCACCGCATCATCGATATATTTTGAAACATTCAATCAAACTATTTTAAAAACTACTTTAAAAACTTGTTTTCAGGGACTTTAGGTTAATATTTAATGTTTATGTTGGATTCAGTCTTATCTCAGCTCATATCCGCAGCTAAAGCTAAAAGGTTTATTGTGAAAACAAAAAAAAAGCAATTATCTTTTATTTATTTAATTGACCTAGCGAAGAAGTATAAATAAACCATATGTAAGATAAAATGTAATAATTATTCATTGTTGTGTAATATAACCGGATCCATTTAATGAGGTACTATTACTAAAAAAATTTTATTTGCCAGCTGCTATTAGTATTTGCGCAGCAGATTCACTATTTCTGTGCTTTTAGTTAAAAAAAAAAATGAATGCAAGGCTTTGTAATTAATTGCATTTTTAAATTAGTTATTTCTTTACATACTAAACATTCACTGACATAATCTCCTCCCACCTGTGCTGTCAGTATTCTGGAAACATACAGCCACTCGTTTAAAACTATATAGGGGCTCTGTCTCTCTGGAGCACTCATATTCTGTCACCATTTTTGGTCTGCTCTTATCAGTGGAGACTTCAAGGTGTCTCAGGTCAGAGCAGACAGGAGATAAAGAATTTCTAAGGAAGACATCCACTCTGTGATCTGGCACTTTTTCTTTTGGCATTGGGGCAGTGATGGGGCAACAGGACCTCCCAGCTGCTTCAGTCTTGATTCAGTCCGGCTAGTTTTATTACCGAGTGGTTGAGGAGTGTGTGGATGTAGATCATAATCTCTGCCTGGTCTTGAGGAAATGTTTTCAGCTTCAGTTCTGATTTGCTCTTATCTCTCTGGACATTTCTTACTTACTCCCAGCTGGATTTTTAAGGATTAAATTAGGTGCTCTTGAAGAAATTGCCAGTCACATTACTATCTGTCTGATGTGCATTATCAAAGATATCCCCCACGGCTTGTTAAGTTTTTATTTATTTTGGGTATGCAAATTTGAATCCAAAGTTTTGGTAAATGATGGTGAAAATTATTATAATCATATGGACAAATACATCCTGCCATATTACTCGGCTGATACCTGATGCCTGGAGAGAGATTGCTTCAGTACAGTTTGGAGGGTGTCACGGTACTGGGTCTGCAACCCAGTGTTTTGTGTATGTTTGTTTTATTCGTTAATTATTGTATTTTTCTCCATATTTCCTGTTTTATTTTGAAAGAGTGTGTTTTTGTCATTGTGTTTTGTTTCCCTTCCCTGTGATGTCATTATGTTTCATTTCAGTCAGCTGTTTCCCCATCTGTTCTCACTTCCCTGATCACCTCCTGTGTGTATTTAAGTCCTCTGACTTCCTTTGTTCGTTGTCAGGTCGTCTGTTATGCTCACCACAGTTTTCATAGTCTGTCATTAGTTTTTGTAGTGTTCTCAGTTCTTTGTAGTTTTTTTTCGTAGTTCTAATGTTTATCTCCTGCCACCAGCCAAATAAAGGCTCGCTTTTTGTTCAAACCTGCAATCCCTCTCACTGCATCTGCTTTTCGGTCCTGTTTCCAAAAACACCGGTCCACCCTGCCGTGACAGAGGGATTATATATTCATTGGTTTTAGATGTGTTAGTTTGTAAATTCCACAGTGAGACCTGCCTCACTCTACTGAAAGAGAGCTGGCAGTACACTCAAAAGAAATGTATTCTAATTGGTTTAGTGTTAAATAAATTCTGCTTCAGGGGATTTTCCGTAGTTTAAGTTAAGGGGGGAAACATTTTTAAGCTAGCAGTTTTCAGTCCGTCTGGTCTGTCTGCCTCACTGCAACTGCTTTTAATTTATCACGTGAAGGTTTTCGGAGCAAACCTGACCATTTATCTACAGCACCACCTACAGCTTAAAAAAAGAGAGTGGAGAAGATACCAGCACGTGGTCTCAAACCTGTCACTCGTCCTCCAGTGCAATAACTGCAAACATATTTGTATCACAAATCTTAAAACCTGCCACAGGACATGTCATTAGTTTATTTGTGTTTTACAGGTAACAATATGGTCTTGGTTTGGATTCTATCCTCAAACAAAATATTTTTTTTCTGACTCCCTAATTATCAAATTATAACAGGCTGCTTCATTACGTCTTTCATCACATATTTGCTGCTGTGTCATGAGAATTTCAGCCTCACAGGGCTGATAGTTTAGCTACAGGCTTCTGGCTGTATCGAAGCTAGTCTTTATTGAGGAATAAATCTCACATGCAAATACTCACCACGTGCCTGAATACGCAAAACATTCTCATCCAATCCAATGCTGTCAGATCCTCCCTACATTGCGTGGTACACACAAGGCATCCTTTGGTAGCAGTTCTTGAAGAAAGCAATAGTGCAGCAATGGTGGCTGCAGACAGTCAACAGCCCTGTTATAGAGACTTGTAGGCAGAGGTTCGAGGGTTGTGGGTAGTAGGATGTTGTGGTTCATGTCATGTTTGGACCTTCCAGTTTTCCACTTGGTTAGGTTTAGAAAATTATCATGGTTTGTTTTTTGGGTTTAAAAAAAAAGATCCCCTTTACAATAATGATCCTCTATGTGGAAAAACACAAGCTGGGACAAACCCATCTCACTTTTGTCATAATCCAGTGTGTTGGACACATCACTAAAGAATCCTATGGGCAACACCCTAGAAATGAGAACACATGGAATATCAGTAAGAATAAAAAATATTACCTCCAGCCTTCCGGCTTGTTAGAAAAATCATAACTAATATTCATTAGATTATGCCCATCGCACAGAAACATGAGACCATTCAGGGAACAATGTGTAATCCCTGATTGGTTGTCAATGGTAGCTGGAGGTTGCTGTCAGTCGCTTGATGAAACTGGACGTTAAAAAACATACTTTGCTGCACTGAACACTTCTTTGCAGTTGTTTTGGTCACTTGCAGAATGCTGAATTCACCGACTTGCTTGCTAACACTGTGCAGCTACTCGCGCAACGCAAACCAGAAACCACGACTGTCCACCTTCTAAGTAAAAACAGCACCTTTTGAAACATGCTGGTTGCAGCAGTAAGGCACTTTCACTTTGAAGGCAAACATACTATGTGAAGGACTTTGAATGGAAATCCTATGAAGCTGGGAAAGAATTCAGCAACCCTGGAATGCATGAATGGAAGGACTACATTTGAATTTTTTCTCAATAAAAGTCCACGGTCTTTTAGTGCAACTGATAACTAAATGTTTTGCAAACTTTCATCAACTCATCAAACCAAAAGAACTCTAAAAGGCAGAATGAAATTACAATGGTAACAGCACTGGCGTTATTAGCTTTATTTGTACATTATTAAAAACTGCAGTCAATGTGGATTTCTAGTTGGCCTCAAACCCAAGAGAACAATGATATTCTGGGCCTAAAATTTATAATGTTCAGGTCTTATCATTAGTAGATGTGAGGTAAAAGGAAACATCATCTGATACCTTAATACAACCTAGTCTGACATCTTCAGAAATGCCTGCTCTCCATTTGAACTTAAATACTAAAAACACCTATGTGAACAGCTCCTGCCAGACGTGTGCTTCTGACATGTTCATTATAGCACTGGAAGGCATCTCCCGAATGAGGCCATGATGATTATATTTCAGGTCACCTGTGCTTAATGAGACACTCTGTGAAGTTGTTTTCCACTTATATTCTCTGTTATATTCAATCCTGTGGGTGGGGTTCAGAAATCAATGGAGCGGTGATGGAAAGTCCCATTTGACGTTCTTCATCTCATCTCATTTTTTTTTTTTCCTGCTTTGCGGGGAAGGGCATTCAGCTGGATTGATTCCAAGCAGCACGAAGGTTTGTCTCACTTTACTCCCTTCACACTCTGACTGAGGAGGAGAGAGGCTGTTTAATCACTCTGGCCAATTTAATCAAGTACATCCTAATCTGGATTGATTTTGACTTTAATATTAATTAATCTGGCTGCTTGTATGAGTGTTCATGAGGGGGAAACAATCCTGAAGGTCTCTTCATTCAGCTGTAACATGCCAGTCCTTCACAGAAGATCACCGTTTTCTAATAACCAAGGGAAGATTCATCTCATTATGCTCACTAGTAGATGGGGTAATATTGGACATTTTGTGCCATATCTTCACAAATATAAATCTGGAAGATATTGTGATAGTTTCTTAAGAACGCAATGACAAACTAATCTCGTTCTAAACCCTTCTGAATTTGTGATGGCATGGAGGAAACTTTCAGCCTCAGCAGAGGTATGAAGTCCTGGATTTTAATGACGGTTTCACTTTTAAAAGATGTCTCATAATTTCGCTCAGATCTTGGATAGATGGCAAAATAAAAGATGATAAAGTTCTCAAAAAATGTTTTGTGCCTGGGTATGCTACCAGCGTAGCTTCAGTTTGCATTTGCATTAATTCTCCATCCTTTCTGTACTGTAGACATCAACACTATACTTGCAAAATGATGGTGGTAGAGAGAGAGTCGTCGGAAACATCAGTCCAAAATCTCCCATGGGCATCCAGTTAGGGTGAGATCTGTTGATTTCCATACTCATCAAACCATTTGGTGACACTCTGTGCCCTATGCTTGTGAGCCTTGTCATCCTGCAGGAGACAACTTCCTTCAAAATAGGATGAATGTGATCCGTCAGAAGAACTTTGTGCAGAGAATTTTGCAGTGGACCCAAATCCTGGCAGTATAACGAGATATACACGAGATGCCCTCAAGAGTTCAGATTTTGCCTGTATGTTGCTTTTGTGGGCACATCCTTTCCAATATAAGCATAGAAAAGCAGCCTGAAGTAAGATAAAGACAAGAAATGCTTCATTTAACAATAATAATACAGACATAAATATTAGGGCTGCCTTCAAAACTTTTAACACTCTGGATATTTGTTGATTTGTTAGATTTTCTGTTTTCAGTTTCCTAATTCCAATATTTCTGACTTTAATGGGGAAATAGGTCCAACCTCAGACTGGCTTCTTCACATCCAGATTTCTACACTTTGAGTAAACACTGTAAACAGCAGCAATGATGAGTCAAACCACATAAAATAATTTAAGAAAAATTCACTGAATTACCTTTCAGTTGCCCTTTTTCATGAAATTGTAATAGAAAAAGAGTCACAGGCTCATCAACAATCAGGTGAGAAAATTTGAATCAATACCATTTAAGATTTTTTGATTCCAGCGTCACTGAGCTGAATTAAGGGCCTCACAACTGTTTTGTTTAATGCTGCCTGCAAGATGAATACTGAGATCCTGTGGAGAAAATGTCCTTGTGAGAGTTACAATAGGTTATTTATTTATTTATTCCATTTTTAAAGACAACAAACCTCGAGGAGGTTTTAATTCATTAGGGTTTAGACTACCATAAAGGAACAAGGCAACAAATTGGATTAGACAGCATTTAGAGAATTAAAACACATTCTGTGGAAAATTGATCAGGATGAAATGAGATACTTGAAAAGAGCCCGAACTGTACACCAAACCCTGTCGCTTTCATCTCCCGCGCTCAGATTCACTGTCAGATAATTCACTCCCCGGAGGGATGGATATATCTTTTTTCTTGACTGTTTGATATGTCTAATGTGCACAGACTTACCAGAAATGTCTCGCCTCACCCTTATGGATAGGTTTACATAAAAACTCTTTTTGAATGAAAATGCTGTAGACAGTAGCCTGAACACAGCCAGGGGCTCCTTCTCCTCCTCCAGACTGATTAATGGCTGCCTCTGAAAACACAAACCTCCCTGTTTTTTTTTACACCAAAATACAATGACCAGGGTTATTTGAGGGATTTGTTCTATTTTGGCCAGCTGTGGTATATTACTAGCCGCTCTCTCGCTCTGGTGTGTGTGTGCGTGTGTGTGTGTGTTTTGCAGAGAGAGTGGGAGTTATGTAAAGCCTCCACCCATTCGGGGTATGTAAGACCAGATCAGTAATAGCAGTGGATTTAGGACAGGAGTGAAAGATGTAGGATAAGATACTTTGGGAGCAAATATGTGAAACTTTCAAAGTGAAATATTTATGCTCCATGCTCCAGGAAAGCTAATGGTGTCACACCATTTGTTTTCATTTCCTGCTCAGAGTTGCTAGCCAAGCAGCAATATGTGTATAGCATCATTTAAAAGGAGCTCAGACTAGTAAAAGATTTGCACAATAGCTGCAGCCTGTTTAACTTCAAGGACATCTGCAACCTGTCAAAAGGCTTACACCACAGCATGTGGCCAGGAAGACTTCACCACCTCGTGCAAATTAATATGGCCAAATAATGTAGTCGAATTTCAGAAAATGGAAGGTTTTGGTTTCTGTGCACGGAGACTGAGAGGATCTGTGACTCATTAAAAGGATGTACCTGTCTGCAGCAGTTCTGGAGAATTTACTGTGTGTTTTTGTGAATAATGAGCTGAGGCACTGCGTGTAAATGAATCTCGCGAACAGCCTACAGCGACTTTAATGTAGCTTTTTGTTTCTCACTCAATAAGAAAAAAGACTCCAAAAGTCAGTAGGGTCTGTGTTTTGAAGTTGTAGTACATTGCCAAAGTTAAGGAACACTAAAGATTGCTGTATTCAGTAACACACGAAAGAGCTAAGATTGATTTTCTACAATGCAGCTACTGATTATTGTAATTTCTTCAGTTTGACTCATCTGCAAGGAAGCATGGTCATACAGTTGTTAGCACTATCGCTGAAGTGGAAGATCTCCAGACTGGAGTTTGCATGTTCTCCGGATGTTCCTGGGTGTTCCTCCCACAGTCCAAAGACATGGTTGATCCATGAATTAAATGAAAGCATGTGTTTATGGTATTCTGGCCCTGTTGATGATCTATCTGAGGTGTTCCCTAATTCTCACACTGCCAGTCAGTGGAGACTCTAAACCCCTTGTGGTCCTAACTTAGGATTTCAAGGATTTCATCCTGATACCTGATGGCAGACAGGGTGCCGTAGCATGTAGAGGTCTGCGTATCTCTCTATGGACATGCCTCCCCAGACTGACCCCCCCACAAAACCGGTCATGCTGAACGATATTACAAACAGCATAATGCTTTCTGCAGCTTCTCCTCCTTGCAGGAAGAAGCTGATTTCAGTCCTGCTGATAGGTTAAGGACCTTCTACGGTCCCATCCAGCTCTCCTAAAGTAATTGCCTGTCTCCTCCATGCTCTTGAGACTGTGCTGTGAGACACAGTAAACCTTGTGGCAATGAAACGTATTGATGTGCCATCCTGGAGGATTTGGAACCTGTGCACCCTCTGTAGGTTCAGGTATTGCCTCTTAGTTTAGGTATTGCCAAGTACTTAATTTACAATGACAGAAAATCATAATATAATATAATATAATATAATATAATATAATATAATATAATATAATATAATATAATATAATATAATATAATATAATATAATATAATATAAGATAAGATACATTTCATTTATCCAAAAGTTGGGATTTGTTACAGCAGAACAAATGAAT
>VURO01028251.1:1904-14845 GCA_015108175.1 Pelvicachromis taeniatus
GTGGAAGATCAACATTTGAAATCATATTTATCAAGGTACAGGCTGAAATGTTGGCATGGTTGCCAATTAGCCTACTAATGATACAGTTCCAGTACTTTAGCATAAGCGTTTAATGTCACTCGAAGGAGCACAGGTACTGTGGCAGCTACGTTATCAAATGGTACCATAACTGTGTGTTCCAGTGACATCCCTGCTTTATATGCCATAGGATGAAAAGGGGTTGGCTTTGCACAGCCTTTCACATCTTAACTAGCCTGAGGTTGTCACTTGGGATAATATTCTAAGGTAGGTTTTCCATCTATCCATCCATCTATCTTCCCCCACTGATCGAAATCAGGGTCCTTTCACAACAAGACGTGGTATTTCTTGTCAACAATTCATTGGTGGAATATATTGCTTTTTGTATCATTAGCTGATAAATAGCATTAGCTATTAACCACAATAGTATTACAGTAGTTCTTTAAAACAAGATTAGCTCAACTAAGTAAATGGAAAATGTAGTCATAATTTTTTTAATATGTGAAGGTCAGACAGTCCTTAACTTTTAAGTACAGAATTTACACTTGACACTGTTTTGATCTCCACACAGCTGCAATATGCTCCACTAATATAATTAACCCCTGATACTGCCACGTGCCACAGTGGTAATATAAACATATAACCCATGTATTGTGGGTAATTAAAATAAAGTTTGACTTCTCATCTCAGTATCTCTGTACATGTGGGGGGTGACGATAACAGCTGCACTTAATCTCAGAAGCCTGATGGGCACACCGTCAGCATCCAGTGACAACCCTTCGACAAGCGTGGAGCATTGCAGAAAATAATAACCTTCAGCCCAGTAAAGGGAAAGAAAAAACAGGCAAGAGTCTGGATGATTGATGGCTCCTTGTGAACATACCACCCAATGAATGATAATGTACCTCAGTCTCATCTTTTATCACGGTGCAGGGTGTGAAATGCTGTGTGCCTTTTATGATTCAGGACTGAATATTTATGCTTACAGTGAGTGTGAATCATTGCTTGGCCTTAAAATTAAGGCTGAAACCCACATCATAGTCAGTTTTCTTGTTTACTGGCTAGCTGATGATTTTTTTTTTTTCTTTCATTGGACCTTTTCCCAAATTAATGGCAGTGTGGTAAAGAATATCGGGACTCTTTCCCATAACCTCCTCTGCTTAACTGCATCAACCATCCCAGCTTCACTTTGTTGGTCATTTAGATTCTAGAGTCATTTTTTGTGTGTGTCATTCGTGTAACATTGTGGTTATGTGATAACAGATTTTTAAAATCTCATTATAATATGAATATGTTTATACTGTGGTATTTCTCGTTGAACTTTCAATCTAATGTAATGAATGAGGTAGAAAAAAAGCTGTTGCTGTTTAGACATACATTATTAGTGCTTAACAAATAATCTGAATTACATCTCATCTGATTAGGTTTGAATGGTACCTATTTTCTCTTTATACCATCCTGACATTTCATTAGAACAAATAGTATATACTGTTATTTATACCTTTAAAAAACTAATTTTGTCATTTTAAGTCATTGTAGCTATAACATCAAAGGAATTAGCCAACTAAAGTATTTAGTGTTGCAGCAGAAATATATGTATATTAATCAGTGTCATTAATGTAAAACATGTGGGACTGCTGTCCTGGACTGTGCCAACAGCAGATGTTGTGAACAAGCAAGGTGGAAAATGGGACAGGTGACACATCAAATAATTGCAGTCAGGCAACATCATGATCTAGAGTATATGTTTGCCTACTCTGAGTGGTTTTTGCTATTATACTAGTTAATTAGTGTAAATATAAATTTCCAGTTAGATCGTAAATTTCCAATCATAACCCTAACCAGTCACGACTGATGACTGCCCCTCCCTGAGCCTGGTTCCGCTAGAGCTTTCTTCCTGTTAAAGGGGAGTTTTTCCTTCCCACATTTGCCAAAATGTCATCTACTTGTCGGAGTTTTCTCTGTATTATTGTAATATCTACCTTACAATATAAAGCACCTTAAGGCAACTCTTGTTGTGATTTGTGGCTATAGAAATAAATTGAATTGAACTGAACCCTACCTTCTTCTGTAGATTATTGTTAATGCACTTGATGACAAGTCAATAGATACTGACACAGACTGAACACAGATAAGGGCACATTGGCAAGTCCAAACTTTCAAGTAGCAAATAATATCTGTAGTCTTTGGGTTTCAGCATCTTCCAGTGTTTCCTGTTGAGTTGCTTCATGTAGATTGAAATTCTATACTAAGAGCTGGACATTGCCAAACTGACACCAAATCCCGAGCCAGCGATGGCTCTCTAGGGATTTGGTGGATGTTAATCAGTTAAAGGAAAAAGATGTAGTCACAGTCTAATGTTATGATCCTGCTAAAGCACCAGTTAAATATATGTAGTTGTGTCCTATTGTAATAATACTAATACTAGTTCTTTGATTGTCATCTTTATGTGCGTATGTTCCTATCTAACCGTGTTTGGCATATTACATGACATTCATCGGTGCAGTGTATGATGCAGACATCCCAGATGTTTCACTCGTAGAGAGTCTGTGATCTCTGGCCTAAAAGCAGAGTGACACAACAACACACAGATGGTTTCCTCTTTCTCTCATCACTATGTTTAGATTGGAATTAGCTGCTGCTCTTCATCAATTATGCAGTGAGGCAGCTTCTGTCTCATCATTGCCGTGTTGATTCTTTTTTCTCTGAAACCAACTGCCAGGTGATGTGGTGGAGGATGTGTGTAGTACATGTTTATTCAGAATGTTTAAAACTGATATTACATGAGTGACATTTTCCCCTTTTTAGTTCATCTATTTTTAGTTGAACTACTAGGTTCTCTAAGTGAAACCACAAAATTGCATATGCCCAGTGCAAATGCAGTTCATAGGCAGAGGTGGCAAAAGTACAGACATTCTGTACTCAAGCATAAGACAGATACTTGTGTTAACAAATATGTGATGTACTAAAGTAGTAAGTTTTTTTTCACTCAATTAAAAGTGAAAAAGTAGCTTGTTGAAGAAATTTTTTTACTTTTTAGTAAAGTACTGTAGTACTATAATAATAAAATAATAGTACACGAGAATAAAAATATGATTTCAATCTTAATTCTAATGAATGTATAGTACCATAGTGGCTCAGCGTTGGGAAAACTCACAAAAATTTCTATTGAGAGCTCCAGTAGTTTTTCTTAGAGCACAGGCTGTGATCAGCTGACCTGCTCTTCCTTGTCTAGTCTAAGGAGCTTGGAAAGAAAAGCATCTGGACTTCTTTAAGTTGCTTGAAGACGTTTCACCTCTCATTCAAGAAGCTTCTTCAGTTCTAAGGTCAAATGGTGGAGAGTCCCAGATTTAAGCCCTATAGGAGTGAACCCCCAAGAGGGACAATGGACCCCCTAATGATCCTCTACCTAATCACATGAAGCAAGGTGTGAAACCGGGTGTAGGTCACAATCAGCCAAGTTTTCGGGTGAACCCATTGAGAAACCTAGCCCCACCCTATCATGTGATAGGCCCAGGATGTGAGTGGATGTTAAGGCGTCTGGGAAGGGATTTCAAACCTGCATTATAGATGGCAGAAAGAAATAAAATAGTCACACAAAAACATCGATGAGATATGTTTAAATATGAATATATGAGACATATTTGTCGATTTATTCATTCAGAAAGCCATTAATTGTCCACCAGTTATCCAGATCTAACTTGGGAAAGGAGAGTTTACGCAGTGATACGAAGCCCTCCCTCCAAGACACAATTGAGTAATTGCTAATACTGAAATAACTCACTTTGATATGTACATTGGCCAGACTGATATTTATAATAACTGTTTAAAACTCTGTATTGTCAAAACAGGAGCTTTACGGAATCCTTGAAATTCCTTACAAAGACTGTTCAGCATTTTGAACATCAACGGCTGTGTCTGTCTGCAGTGGTGTGAAGCTGTGTGCTGACTGGAGGATATTGATACTGTTGCAAATGAGTATGCAATCTGATCATTTTTGGTACTCATTATTTTAACAACCCTAGTAACAGCTCTACTCTGGAGTCTACTCACTTGTTCTTGTCTTATTTTTTAGTCACTACCCACACCTCGTGGTCTTCGGTGATGGTAGATCAACCATTTAATTAATTCCATTGCCTTAAGGCTCAGTTCTTTTGTTATTCTTCAGCTCCACTCAACTCATTCCCAAACTTCAGACATGGGAGTTAATGCTGAGCCACTTTGTACTCAAGTGCAATTTGCTCTAGATTGAGTTGGACATCACTGATTGATAAAGTCAGCAGGACCACCTTGGCTGGATAACCAAAGAGGTGATCTTCTCAACATGAAAATGTAAATTCTAAAAAGGAAAGGGAGCCACCATTAAATTTCGAAGAGTGACTGATATTTTATTGATGATACAAATTCACATTTAAAAACAAGGTTGATCGGGTCACCAACTCTCTATGAGGTAAAATAATGAAACAGGAAAAGTATAGTAGTTTTACGGGATATCTTAGAAAGGCTCAAATTGGAAAAGACCATAATGTAACATAATTTAATTCATTGGCCACTAAACTGCATCTAGCCACACTGAGCAGGAACGTGACGCTCCACCTATGTAACTAAACCCTAGTTAATGCACTGGTACTGTTGACTGAAAGGAGACTAAACACATCACCATCCTTTCTGGAAGAGAGAAGAGATATAACATTTTTCTCTGTGGGTTGTACATCCATCCCCAACCTTGATAATAATGAGTTTGATCCTCGTTATGAAAGCAGATGATTATGCATATGGAGAACTGTGAAATTAGCTTCTTTTGTTTGATTCTTGCATTTCTCTTTTAAAGTGTGAACTGGCTCGGTTATACGACAAAAAATAAAAAATAAAAATCAAGCTAATCCTTACATCCCTCTCTGCCTGCCTCCACCCATTCCCTCTCTCCCTCTGTCTCTCTTGCTGGATTTCCTCTGTTTTTTTGTCTTGCTGTGGGGGAGACAAAGGGAACAAAAGAATGAGAAGAGACAGTAAGCTTCCCGTCCACTGTAGTGGAGTGGTGGAGTGGAGCTCTCAATAGAATGCTGGGCAGACTGGATGGACTGGTGCTATGAGAACTAGGCCAGAGGACTGTTGATAGTACCCCAGAGTCTAGAATCAGAACTGGATTAAATGAAGGATTACTAGAACAAAAATAAGTGTGAACAGAAACATATATTGCTAAAAAGAGTAAAGCAAAAATTGTCTACCTTTTAATATTTTTTTCACAAAAAAGTGAGTTTCAATTCAACTGAAAAAAAAAAATAGGAAACTGTATCCATAAAATGTGCACCTTCTTAGAATCATAGAATCATCATACTGGTTCGTGCCACTTATTCTTTTTGTCCACACTCATGAAATTCAAACCAAATGGCCTTCTTTATGTGTCCTGATCAAACTGAATGACCAATATGTTTGTTTTATGCTAAGTTATTAGGGACTTCTGTGGCTGCCCCCTAAATGTTTTTTCTGCAGCAGGAGTTGTGGCAGTGTTGTACTTTCCATATCCTCAAGCATGCAAGGGTCCACTAGAGTCCAAGTAACATAAATATTGTCATCAGAGAGTTTTCATAAGGTTCTCTGGAAAAATCTGTGTATCTCAGAAGAGACCAACTACAAAACATTCTCCAAGTTGAATAAAAAGTAGTACTGTGTGTGTGTAGTGCCCACAGTAGTTCACAAGGAAGATATTATTCAGTTTTTTTTTTTAAATAAATACAGCTCATCGCTTTAGACTTGATATTTTAGGTATTTAACTTATCTTAGTCTTATCAATCTCCTGCATTTTTCAGAACCTGTCAATAGATAACACCACAGTCTAAATCCTACTTAAGTTGGATTTTTTTTAGTGATTTTCCACTATGCAGAAAAATAAGTCAAGGGAGGAATCATCAGATCGATGATAAAGCAATGAAGCTCTAACTCTACAGCCTTGAACTTAAAATGTCCAAGAACGCAAATGTGTACTTTAATTGCAGTGGACATTAAACAGTTTTTATGTTTAGTGATTTCACTATGAGTGAGGGTAATGTAGCTGACCTGCTGCACGTTCCATCCAGGCAGCAGCGTTGCCAAAACCAAACTGAGTATTTCCAGTAGCCAGAATGCATTTGTACTGGAATGCACTACGTGTAAGGACGGGAAACTCTGATCATGAACCCAGACATCAACTTCTTCCTCATTGTTTCAATTGCAGCAATTTGCTTTGTGTTTAGAAAGTCAAAAAGTGATGAGTCCTTACAGAGATCAGGAGACCTGGCATAATCTGTCAATCCATTTTCTTCCACTTATCCAATTGATAACTGGAACAACAATCTTAGCTAGAGCCAAGCTGATAAGATAAAAAGCAGTTTCACCATGGACAGGCTAATTAAAAGTATTTCACTTCATAATATGCACAAAGGCTTTTCTGTTTGGTGTTTTCATGTTCTACCTGTGCCTTAGTGGATATTTTCTGGGTGCACTGGCTTTCTTTAGCAGTCCAAATTAAACAGGTTAAGTTGACTGGTGATTCTAAATTAATATTATTGTTTGTTTGGACGGCTGAGCAGCTAGAACCCTTTATCAGACAAGAACTGGACAACTTTCCTCTCCCAAAAGTTCAGCAACTCGTGCTTTCAGTTCTTAAATGTCTACAGACTGTTGTTAAAAGAAGAGAGAATGCACCCAAAACAACTGCTTTAGCCTGTCCACCACTAACAGTACTAGATGTTCCATGATAATGAGTATAACATGGAAACAGTGATACCGAAACCAGGATGAAAGTTTTTGCTTTGTGAGTGCTAATTAACTCAGAGCAGATGACCCTTTTTATTCAAAACCACTGAGGATGGAGAAAAAGGAAAGGAAATAAAATCAATCAATAAAAAAAGGCATGCAGCTGTTCTTTGAATGTTAATCACCATTCATTGAAAGAATGCTAAACTTATGTTGTGACATGGCTTCAACATTTTGCGGTCACATTCATCATCCTGTTCTGTAAGTCCAAAAACAACTGACTGTTTAACTTCATGAGCGAAATAGACAGATGCAGAAACTGTTGTATGACAGTGATTAGTTAGTTATCACTAAACAATTTTCCAAAGAGTTTCTATTTCAGTGAATGGTTTTGCTTAGAGTGCACGTCGTCTTTCGATAGAACATGAAACCCAGGCAGAAGTTCAGCAGCTTAACCACATTCAGTTATGCTACATCCACAAAAAAAGGAGCGATAAAGGAAAGAGGAAGGAAGGGAGGCTGTAAAGGAAGAGAGAAATACAAGTGGAGATGGAAACTTCTGTTATTATATTCTATAAAAGGAACACAAAACCATTCAAATTACATGATTATGGACGCCGATCCAGTGTCTTTTTAGAATTTGACCCATTTGAGTTTTAAATAACTGACTAACAGGAGGGGAAGAGGGCCGGGATAAAGTTTAGCAGTGATATGTTTACAGTAGATGGATGGCTATTGTGTCTGTGTGTGTGCGCAAGAGGTAATTGTGCATGCCCTGTTGAGGTTTTTCGTGACACAGGAAGTGGTGATGCAATGATATACAATCCCAGAGCTTTTTCGCACACTCACTGTCTCCCACTGTCTGTGTCTCCCACACTCTGATGTATTTGCCCCTCGGCCACAGTGACGCTCCAAGTCCCACAATCATCTGAGAGAAGTGGTTACGCTCGCGGTCTTTCAGCTCTCTGGTTGAGACAAACACACACGCAACAACATATTTAGGGAGCATGAAGCTGTGCAGGCTCGGGGAATTTTAATCTCCTTAAATACAAAAGTGATTTCAGAAGGGTCCACACATGTGTCACTGACCCTGAAAGATAATCTCTGTCTTTGTAAGAGTATTTCCATCTCAAGTTTGAACTAAAGAAAAGTACCAATTGTGTAATCACTGGTGTTGTGTGCTTGTTTTCAAAATGCATGTCTATTATGCTAAATCCCAATGCTATTTTTGAGTTGAATCCAGTAAATCCAGTGTAAAATTACTTGATGGCTCACCTGATTGATACCTCTCTATGAATTCAGTTTTTTTTTATTCGTTATTTAGCTATAGTCGCTGTTTAGCCTATCCATCCCCATTCCAGTTCCTCCTTTTATGTAGTGTCTGACTTAATCAATCTCATATTTGTTGTCATTGATGCCTTCTGCGTTTGTTCCTGAGAGTCTGGGTCCTGCTCCTCCTCCCTTTGACATGGAAGGGCAGACACATCCCAGCACAAACCGGGAAATATACAGCCCTGAAATAATAATCTTTTCTTTATTTTTTTAAATAAAAGATTAAATGTCTTTAGCAGTTTCTTTGATCTTTTCTTCTGAGAAAGTCTTTGTAGAGATTTATTATCCATACTGTTTTGATGCCAACAAAAGCTGTATTTTGTGGAAATTAGTATAAATGAAACAATGGAATTTAAAATCAGTATAAAAATGATGAGTGCTAGTCCCACTCTTTTTCCAATTATTATTACTATTTCTTTTCTTTCTTTGCTTTACAAATTTTCAGATGACCATTAAGGTCCTTTGAACATGTTGTAAATAATGTTAAAGTAGAAAATTGTATGTAAATATAATATTACAAGGAACTTATGTTTACAGGACCACCCAAAAGAAACTGACTGGTACTTGAATAAAAAAGCAATTTAGACTACATTTTATGTTTATCGATATATTTGTATTTAATTCCATGCATTTTCAATCCATGGCAAAATTAGAATCACCAATCAAACCAGTGTGCACGTCTTTGGACTGCAGCGAGAAGCTGGAGTATCCAGAGAGAAGCAACACAGGCTGAAAACATGTAAATGCCACACAGAACGGCCTCGAGACCAAACCCAAAGCCTTCATACTGTAATCTGAATATTTATTGCCACTATCCTACAGAGGCAGTCTTCACTTAATCTGGAAGCTACTGATTATACCTCATACCTCACAGCAGCATACAGTGTGTGTCCTGCATTTTAAAAAGCTGAACGCAATCGCACACATCCTTCCTCAGTCTTCATACAGTAACTTACCACCAAATTTTTACTGGTTGGAAATTGCACAAATATGCTAATAAAGTGCAGGATTCCCCTTGTGTGTATGTATGAGTGTGTATGCGAGGAGGAGGGCATCGCTTTGCGTTATCTTCCAGCCACACTACTTAAGCTCCCGCAAAGGGAGGGTGCAGGGTTACTGTGTGTGCATGTGTGTGTTGGATGGTAGAGGGAGTAGTTTTCAGTACCAAGGGGAAATGGTGCTGTGATTTCAGACCAAATTAAGCCACATCAAACAGGCCAGATCAAAGAGTATACAGGCCTTACTGTCTGTGCCAGGCTGACATCACGACAGGATACCCCACCCCCCAGAAACGCACAACAACACCCACTTCCTCTTTCTTTCCTCTACTTTCATTTTTTCATTTTTCTCTGTATTTCCTCGAGTTTCTATTTTACATCGGCAGATTTCTCACATTTCACTGTTCCTGTAATGACATTTTTGATCTCATGCTGATATAAATACACCCGCCAACCCCCCACACGCACAATTTGCAAGCATTTAACAGGGTTATAGGTTAACCTGGATCAAGTATAATGCAATATGTACTGGGTGTGTGTGATAGAGGAGTCATTGAGCCTTAAGAAGTGCTAGGAGGATGGGGGAGTAGCATCCATTAGAGACACCGCTTCAGCTTTGGATTGTGTTAACGATCTTGGCTGTTCTAGTCAGACCCTTTGATGCTGCCTGATGCCCATGGCTGTCATGTCCTCTCTATACGTGTTTGCGTGTGTGCATGTGTGTGTGACTGTGTGTGTGTGTGTGCGTGTGTTGGATAGATGGATTAGATGGCTGCATGAGGAGGAGAGGGGGTTGATGATGAAGGACGGGGTGAAGCTGGGGTGAAAAAGGGATTGGGGGAATGAGTGGAGTGGGGGATGCAGAGTACCAATGGAGGAGAGAATGGAATTGGAGTGTGTGTGTGTGTGTGTGTGTGTGTGTGTGTGTGTGTGTACATGTTTAGATATCTTTGTGAGGACAGAAAATTGGAATGCTACTATACTTGTGGGGACCAACAGTCGGGGGACAAAATGCCCGTCCCCACGAGTTTGAAGGCATTTTTGAGGCTCAAAATGTGGTTTTAGAGTCAGGGTTACAATTAGGTTATGGTTAGGTTTAGGCTGAGGGTTAGGATGGGTAGGGTTAGGGAAAGCAGCCAGGGAAAGAATTATGTCAGTGAGACTCACTAAGATATGAAAACGAGTTTTTGTGTGTGTCTTTATGGTTTTAACTTGAAAAATGTAGAGCTACAGCAATATGAAGGATATCAGAGAATATGAATAAAAAGGTCTGTACTGTATTTACAATGACAACAGAGTTTTCTGTCATCAGATGGTCTATTTGTTTTTAATTCGTATTGAACATTACTGGTATCGATTTTAACACACACACGCCCAGAAATATGTATGAGCAAAATGCATCTCAAAGTCTCAAAAGTAAAACTTTTTTTTATCCTTCAAAAGCAACTCTTCATGTAAGAATACTTTTACTACATCATTGTATTTCCTCTTCATATTCCTTTTTTCTTTTGGCAGCCATTTTAACATGTGTATTCGGGTTTGGTAACACATATGTGCAGTGAACTTTGATCATTAAATAATATTTTTCAGTTTTAATGTGGATCCCCTTCTTTGTGTTGTCAGTGCTCCTATCCTGTGTGGGAGGACTTCAGCGCCAAGGCCACCAAGCTGCATTCCCAACTCCGGTATGCTCCACTGCACAACACAACACAGTCGACAGCTTTTGAATTATGAAAAAATTTAGAGAATATTTAATGTCAGTTTCAAAAGAAGACAGAATAAAGTAGAGAGAATTTAGGATTATTTTCTTTTACTTTTAACATTTAGGCCTTTTGAGTTCATTTAAAGGCTTAGACTAAATATGAGAAACGCAGTAGCTTCCAAATCTGAAAAGTGGACCCAATATAGGAGGGCATTAAACCTGTGCTCTTTAGACAGTTAATATGAGGGTGGTTAACTGGGTGCTTCACCCTGTAGGTTTCTTTGACTACATCATACAGTTTCTGTAGAACACTTCCTATACCTGATGCAGTCACATGTTACATATAACTGGTTTTAGCCCACTCTGAGCTTTCTCGTAGGACAGTCCTAGCAACACATCACAGACCACAGACATGACTTTTCCATTTGTTTGTGTTTGCAGCGCTGTATTTCCTCCAAGATATTCACATTCTGTTCTTTCAGACATGCCAACTGTCGCACCCAAAATTGAGATGAATCAGAAAAGACAATATGAAATTAAAGCATTCATCTATTTGAGATTTTTAATTTATTGGGTGTAATGCAACAGCTGTGCGTTTAAAAGTTTGCAGTAAAATATCAGTACATCAAAAATATTTAAACAATTTTTGTTATTGAGAGACCTTAGAGAAGTCTTGTACCCTTATCACTCGATTCCAAGCCTCACCTAAAATGAGTCGAGGAAGTAAAGGCTTTAAAATTAACACACAAGCAGGTAATGTCGGAATAGCTCTGTCCATTTTTATATTAAGTCCATAATATCAACATGTGAAATCATGAAATCAGGCTAAAGTTTTGTCGAAATGCTTTTTTCTCTCTGTAGAACCACTGTTTTGGCTGCTGTGGCCTTCCTTGATGCCTTTCAGAAGGTAGCAGACATGGCTACCAACACCAGAGGTAGGATAACAACGTGTGTCTGTGGGTTTGCAAGAAAGAAACAGCAACTTGCTCAGAGAGCTGTAAGCTCTGTGTCGTTCTGTTGTTGCTTTTCTGAGATGCCCTCCACGAGGCAGAACTATCAAGAGTATTATTACGTTGTTGAGGTATTATCAACCAGCCTTCTAAAGAGTCATCTCACTCATGAAACACAAGTTTCCAGATTCCTCGAGGTAAACTTTGTCCCAAACTTCAAAACAACTTTACTGCTGTTTACAGAGACAGAAACATGATGGAAGTATCTCAGAGGGGTCAATCAAATTGATTTTTATAGCAGGATGCACTTCATTAGGCATCCCAATGTAATGGAAAACACCTTTAAAACACTGAAACGACAAGGGACAAAAAATAAGTGCATCTGAATTTTATTGCTGACGAAGAAAAAAAACTGAAAAATGGAATGCATTGGTTATTATTTCTATTCTATAGTTTTTGAGACACACAAAAAATTGTCCTTAATTGTTTCCTGTCAAACTACTTTAAGGATTTTTGAGTTATTTGAGAACGTTCTCACAGAAGTAATGTTATAATAATATTTTTTCAGTATTTTCATGGTGGACATGGTGAAAACACATAAAAATCAGCATCAAGCATCAGCATCAGTAAACCAACACGTTATTGCTGATTGGTAAGTGAGTAATGTGTGAGTAATACCAAATGCAGGGTGCAGAAAAACAGACCAAAATGACTAAAAGTCCTATCTATAAATGAAAGTGATAAGTGGTTTTTGCGTCAAATGACTCAAATCGGTCATGTAATAGGTGTGAAATCATCATAATTCATGAATAACACAACAGTTTGCTCAGTGTGAGGTAAAATGTAGCTCCAGAAATATAGCCTCAAACTGTTTTTATGGCCAGTGATTCTGGAAGGTGTAGCTCAAAAATGTTATATCCATAAAAACATTTATTTTAGGGTGAGAAATGCTTGTAAGGCTCACTGGGTGACTGTTGCTGATAGAGGCGCATAAAGTTCTCAATTTATGTAGCAAATAAACAGCTTGAGTTGTGATTTGTGTGCAGTGTGACTACTGTGCTTTTAACTGACGGATGTTTGAAGATGCTCTCAGCTATGTCTTTTTTGTCTTTTTATTATCTGTCAAACTTTGTGTAAATACTTGGTTCACATTATAATTGTCATTTTTTGCCACATTTCCATGGATCATGTTTCTTAAGAAGAGCT
>VURO01028251.1:14865-27432 GCA_015108175.1 Pelvicachromis taeniatus
TTACAAAAAACGTACACATTATACACAGTCGGTAAAACCTGTGGGTAATGTTCCAAACAAGTGTAACTTTAAACAGCTGTTTGGTTGCTTTCTGGCAGGTTGATTCACATCTTAAATTCCCAAAATGCCCATGATTAATATTGTTGTTCTTCCTTTTTTGTTTGTAGACTTATGGCCTATGGATTGTTTTTCTTATGTGTTTGGGTTGACACTCTTGACATACTTGATATTCAGTGCGTAGGCTTAAAGCTTGGCACCAGTTTTAAGAGAGTGTGGGATGAGAGCTAAGAAGGTCAGACAAACACTCACCGCCCACTGACGGCCACGTGAATAGGACGGTACCACTGAGGAAAGTGAGGATGACGACTGAGACCATAATACGGGGAATTTCTCCATCCTGTTGTAGCTTATTAGGTGCAGCTGCCAGACAGTGTATGTGGTGATGATGTGTGTCTGCAGCCCCAGGTGGGCTCCTATAGCAGAGGATACAGGAAGATCATGCTGCTTTTACAGGCCAGACAGGAAGTCACCATGCTTTGTCAGCTTATTATACATGCCACACACAAGCACACACACACACACACACACACACACACACAAAGATGTAACATAAATGGTACTATCACAAAGATCCAGACTGTTCATCAGAGGCGCTTTGTACTTTCTATGCCGATGAGTCATTCCTGTTAGAGTCCATTTGTCAGATTGCGATACAGATGCGTCTCTTTCTCAGTGTGTGATGTTCTATAATAGATTTGTTAAATGGATGCAAGCAGGAGACGGCACCAATAATGATGCTCTCTGTCTTCCTGCCACTTGCTATATCAATGTGCTACTTATTACAGTGTGTATGAATCAAGCCCAAAGGGTACTGATGATCCCGTGCTCTGCTCTAGTACTGACAGTCTCATTTGCAAGACTGGATTGGGAATGTTTTCATTACGGCTGTCAAACAAATTTTAAGTGAACTGAAACGCTGCAAAATGTTCTGCTGGGTACAAGTGGAAAAAAAAAAACAGGCTCCCGTTATTTATGGAATATTTCTGAAAGTCTTGACAGCTAATGATTCGTGGTGTCATTCACCATCTTGTGAAACTTGTCGTGAACTATTTTAGTTCTTAGAAACAGAAGAAAGAAAATCCTTATGTGGCAGTTCATTTCAAAAACAAGTTGATAGTTTCACGCAACAGCGTGGAGGACTCCCTACACAGACCAGGACGATGTGGCTGTTGCATTTACTGTTTAATGAAGCCTCCAGTTGAGGACTTGTGAGATGTCAAACCAGCAACTCTCAAGTTCTCTTGTTTAGATTTATATCAGGGTTTCCACAATTTTCTTTCTATTCAGATCAAATTTAGTTTGGATTTTTCTGTGACTGCTGTTGTATACACAGTTGACCATTGACCATTTCGGCCTGTAGTTGAAGGCTGATATTTCAGAGACTCAACTGGCTTCTTTAATTAACAGAAAAGGTTTCTGCTGAGTCAGCATGATTTAAAAAGTTTTCTAATGATGAATTAGCCTTTTAATATTCCATTAGGGAACACATTGTGCCACTGAAACACACAAATCATTTTTTCTACGCAGTCCCTTATAAAAAAAGTATGATTAATGATGAATTTATTCCCATCTTTCTTCCAAAAACAAAGACTTTTCAAAATGTCCCCAAGCCTTTCACTGCTGCCGTACATGCCTCTCAGGGAATGATCCCCAACTTATCTAACTGATGAAGCTGACATGCTGACAGCATCTTATTATTCGTACTGACATGATATTTGCTTTATGTTTCTCTCAAGATTAACCCCTTACAGACAGCTCATTTCTAGTGTTATTAGAGGATATTTTTATATACTTTATATTTAACTTTACATTTTTGATGTTGCAAATCAAGGTCGGTCAAGGTCATAAAACTGACCAAAATCACAGCATTTCACTATTTGCTTGAATTTCTTTAGGGTACTGCTGATTGATAAAATGCAATGAGTTCACTCTCTGTGATTTAGGCTGATCACAAAAGTGTCCACAATCGTTTGCATTTAGTGTGTATAGCAAATGTTAGCATGCTAACACTACAGTAAGAAGATGAGCATGGGATAGCTAGTAAATATCTGTTCTACAGAGCCTGCTGGCACTAGCGTCTAGCTGAAAACCTCTGTGAGTGATATGGCATGTCTGGACACAGTCTGCTGTTAATACCTGATAAAAGTAAACTAAAAACTATGTTTTGTGTAGAATTTTCTTTCTTATTAGGGTCAAATGAGGATTTGGAGAGGCAGACTAGCACAAAAACGTGGGCATCTGTAAATGCTAACAGGGTGGCTTTAAAACAAAGCCACGCTCTATTTGCATCCCATAATGTGTAAAGTAAACAGTGGGAAAAGTCACAAACGCCAGCTAATTAATTTTTCAGTCTTGATCTATGTTTTCTGCTCGATTCATCTAAATTCATTATTTTCTCTTAACAAAGTAAAAAATGGCCACATGTCGGTAAGAGAAATTGTTTTTCTTAGGTCTTGTCAGTGTGTGTGTGTGTGTGTGTGTACGTGTGGATCGGTATTAACATCTTGGTGGGGACCAAAAATTGGAAGTTTACTATACTACTCATGGGGACCAAAACCCCAGTCCCCACGAGTTTGAAGGTATTTTTGAGACTCAAAATGTGGTTTTAATGTCAGGGTTACAATTAGGTTATGGTTAGGTTTAGGGTAAGGGTCAGGGTTAGCCATTCATTTTTGATGGTTAGGGTTAGGGTAAGTGGCTAGGGAAAGCATTATGTCAATGAGATGTCCCCACCAGGATATAAATACACACGTGTGTGTGTGTGTGTGTGTGTGTGTGTGTGTGTGTGTGTGTGTGTGTGTGTGTGTGTGTGTGTAAGAGGGACATTTAACAAGTGGGTGAAATCCAGCAGTAGGAAGTGAACAATTATTTGTGAATTCCCTGGTGTGGGATGAATGGGAGTGCACTTTCAGATGTGCTCCCCACCTCTGTCTTATAGCCCAAACGTTCACTTTCCCCAGCGCCCCCTCGGGGCGTGAGCGTGTTTGTGTGTGTGTTTACACAAAGAAATTAATTGGAAATTTTCCAAGCAAAACCTATTTCTTTTGTTGTTTTGACTTTTGTTTAAGTTATCACAGCAGGTTTTTGTAGTTTTTGTGTCTTTTCTAAGTTCACTGGCAACATGACCCGAATGTGATGAAACAAAAATGCAGAGCTCACAGTTTTAATGCTGGAAAATACGTAAAGATACTTTTCAGATGATGGAAATTATTCATAGTAACAGTTTCTATTGTCAATAAAATATGTATAAAATTGTTGATGTGCAGATTCACGCCCATTTGTTTGAATTCTTTTACTGATAATATCTACCCACCTCTGTCACCACCCTCTACCTCTTCAGTCATATAAAGAAGGACATATAGCGATGATATTTGATGTTTCTTTGTTTTTGCACTATGACATGAGAATTTGATGACTTGTAGAATATTTGCATTATCTATCCATCCATTTGCTTCCGCTTATCCTTTTCAGGGTCGCGGTGGGCGCAGGAGCCTGTCTCAGCTGTCTTGGGGCGAGAGGCAGGGTACACTGTGGACAGGTCGCCAGTCTGTCGCAGGGCTAACACATATACACAGACAACCAATTGCGCTCACATTCACTCCCACATTCACAATTTAGAGTTTCCAATTAACCTATGCCCACTAAGTGCATGTCTTTGGACTGTTGGAGGAGGCCATATTTGTTTAACCTGGTGTTCTTGACGAGACCTGGGCTGTGACTGGAATATTCTAATCGTATCATATGTGGCAAACTTAATATTTCGTTCAATGGCTTTCATTATAGCCATTACAGCCGAATTTACAGCCATTATGGCTGTAAATGAGACAGGATGTCATGATAATTGTGAGTCCCAAAAAAGCCTTTTGTGACTTGTCATTATATATGAGATTTGTTGTTTTACTCATGTGTTTTATTCATGCAATATTGATGATGATGGTGATGATGGTGATGATGTTAATGACGCTGAGGCATCTCTATCCACACACACCCCTCCCTCATATCTGTCCTGTCGCTGCAATAACGGCAGTAAAACCTGGGTCAGTCCCAGGACTCTCACTATGCATATTTGGCATAGTGTGCAGCAATAAAGTGCCCCTGTGTGTACTTGTATTTGTGTGTGTAGATGTGTGTGTGTGTGTGTCAGAGAGAAAAAGAGAAAAAGGAAGGAGACGATCTGATGGTACAGAATGCCTGGTGGTTTTATTGCCAGGCTCCCTGCCTGCACCCAGATACATAATGAATATCATAAATCTTTTTCATACACACCAACACTTATGTGCACACAATCACGCATATGCCAAGAGCCAAATTTCTCTGTTATTCTTCCGACTTGTACAGTTGCAGTCGGTGGATAAATGAAGGGATTGTGATTGAGAATATGTATGATTGGATTTAGAAATGCAATATGGCCACAGAATGCACAAAGTTTTGCATTCTGCATGTAGAATATGAACAACAGTGTGTGCAAACAGCAATTTTCACAATGTTTTTAGTGAGCAGTAGCATGTGTCCTACCTCCTGCATATCCATTCAGCATACTCAGATGATGCCCTTGCCTAAACCGCACAGAATTATTCCACTTTTGGTTTACTTCTTACTTTATGCCCTGTGTGAGAAAGGACACCTTCAAACAACGTCATGATATGATCAGTTTGTGTTCTGGTAACATCAACACACTGAGAAGATCTAAATACGCTTATGGTGCTCCTGAAGTTTGAAAGATCGTGCACTTTGATGTCTGTTATATCAGTGTTCAGTGACTGAAGTCATCAGAGAAACTAAAGCACTGTAAACTGGATGGAAACAGAAGACCTTTGGTTGCATGTGTTGGCTCTCAGTTGATGTAAAACATATTCCAGTGTGGATGGGATGCACACAGTGCACTGTAACTTTATAGTTTCACGATTTTCTAAAACAGAAGAGAAGGGAGAGTTTTCCTACAAAACAAGAAATAAGCAGAAACAAAACTCAGGTTTATCACAACTGCAGATGGTGGAGAGGAGAGAAAGCACACTGGAAAACTAATTTCTAATGTGTTTATCTTTGTCAGTAAATCCAAAGGAAGTGAGCTGGAGGTCAGGAAGTAATGAAGTTTATGGGAAATGTGGTCTTGATTTTCAGAAAGACTACCACTGTATACCAACAATGTGACATGGAGGCTGCCAATTATCCTGGCTGTGGTCTTATGTGTTTACAGTAACTTTAACAAGGTAAGGTTTTTAATTGGAGCAGGGTTTATTGGTGTTTAAAAAGTGACACACGCAGCACATTTAAACGGGGACAAAAAGAAGAAGAATGCATGTGCTGCAAATAAAGAATCTCCGATTTGAAGCACAGTGATGCAGTGTGAAGAAATGGTAGATAATTGGTTAGTGAAATGATAGAAACAGTAAAGGACTGTTCTGACCTCAGAGCAATGGAGTTATCACTGCATGAAAACACAGAGAGGTCCATGCTTGAGAGAGTCGAGTGTAGAAAGCAATAAAGGCAGAGAATGGACAGAGGGCTGGAGAAATGTGAGGCCGCCTTCAGTGACAGGCTTGTGCTGTCATTGTAAATACAAACAAGTTCAGCTGAGACCGTGGCTGCTATGCTTTTCCTCAGCTTTGCCCAGCACTGGTTTTATGTACGTGTGCATCACGTGCTGTGCACAGACCACAAAGTGCCAAAGTGGCAACAAAACAATACCAAAGGCTGCTGGTGGTCCAACACCCTTTGCACAATGCTGTCTATCTATTCGTTTGTGGAGTAGGGTGCTGGAGATGAGGTAGCCATCATATCATATTATTTCCTTAAGCACAACCATTCAAATGTGCAATACATTTAATAAAGAACATAATCATTAAACATGAACTATACAAAGGATATCTTTAACAATAATTTACATGCAGATGCAACGTTACCACAGTAATTAATTATTTCTCCAGTTTTACTTTACTTATATGGAGTCAATTTGTCTATTGCTTTAAGTTGACTACTTATAGTTTTCTGTTCTTTACTCTCCTGATGGGATTTACTGACCTCACTGTCTGCGAGTAATACATGTGTGAGGGGGTGGAGATTCATATGTAAGAAATAGGCCTACTGAGACATTTTATTGCAGAAGAGCTATGAATGAAAAACTATGTGCTGCATAATAAAGGAACAGTGTTTATGTGTGTATGTGTGTGTGTGTGTGTGTGTGTGTGTGTGTGTGTGTGTGTGTGTGTGTGTGTGTGTGTGTGTGTGTGTGTGTGTGTGTGTGTGGGTGGGTGGGGGTGGGGTGGGTGGGGGGGGGGGGGGGGGGGGGGGGGGGGGGGGGGTAAACTGCAGATGTGGGGCCACTTAAGTTAATACAGCTACTCAACGCACACATGCAACTCAGCAAGAGCTGTTTCCCTTATTCAGCTTGGAGCATGGCACCTCCTCCAAGGACCACCTGCAGTTTAATACAAGTACACAGAGATAAATCCTCTCCTGACACACACTCACTTATACCTCTACATATGCAATTCTGACATGCATGTATATTAGCTCCTGGGCATGAGTGTAAACATTTATATATTATAGTAATTGTGAGCACACAGTGGAAAGAGTATGTTAGTTGTACTCTACGCTCCAGATACTTTTCATTTTTGGTTTCATTTCAGCTGCTTGATATTTTTTTATAACTCCGGTGTGTGATGCATTCGAGTCTACCCATTTTCTGTCTCTGACTCTGACGTGGACCTACTCTCTCTATTGAGCCAATCGCAGACAAGTGGGATCACATTTATGAGCTTGGTTGCCAGGCAACAAGGAGGGAGAAAGCAAGCGAGAGAGTGAGTGTGTGAGAAAAAGAGGGACGTGGTTGCAGAGAAAAAATAGCCATGTTGTTGCCAAGAGGAGAGCAGAAATCTGAGAAAGATGGTTTAATTGCCTTTCACAGATAGCATGCCATTCACGGTCAACTGGAGACACACTGGAGCTGGCAGAGTTTATCATGCAAAATGTCTGAAGCAGGATACATAACCAGGTTAGCATCAGGCTAAGTCAGCTCATGTACTTACCTAAACCCTACAGTGGTTCTCGAAAAAACAGTGTGACATAAAAGCTAGGTGCAATTTAAGTTTGGCTAAATTAGTGCCACTGCTGGGATTGAAAGTATTACTGTGTCAAAGGCAGCATGTAGCTTCTTCATGAAGGCATGGTGAGTAAGGAATGAAAAGAGGAAAGGACTGAGAAATAAGTGCAATACCTGGAGTTTCTAAAGAGATGAGTTTTTACAGAGGCACAAGAACAAAACCAAGCGTCTTCCACCACTGCTAACTAGCATAAAGGTAACATTTAGCTGGTACGCTTTCTGTTTAGTTCAGGCAAACTGTGCAACAGTGAACTTTAAATTTGTCTTGTTTTCCTTTGTTTACAAAGCTAATCCTCACACACGTTATGCTAGTGTTGTATTTTGTATTTGGAAAATTTGTGAGATTACCAGTAGGCGATATTGTGATACCTTTGCTTTATGGTCTCAAATAAAAAAAAAAATGCTATGATGCAACATTACCAAACCTTTTTTTTTTTTTTTACAATCAAATGAATCGCTTTTACATTTTTATTTTGTAACATGCTACGACAGTCCTGATCTTACTGAAGATTTTTTGTTAATGTTGTTAAATTTGGCTGGTAGGTGAGCTGTTTGCTAGATTGAGGGTCCAAATAAGTGTCTAATTCTGTGCCTACCTACATATACAAGTTGTAATGATCATTTCTTTCTTTCTTTCTTTCTTTCTTTCTTTCTTTCTTTCTTTCTTTCTTTCTTTCTTTCTTTCTTTCTTTCTTTCTCACCCTCCCTCTCTCTAAGTAGGCCATGGCTGAGGGGTCTGTTGTTGTGGAGGGTACAAAACAACATTATTGTCCTTAATTAAGCCTTGGCCACTGTGAATCCATTTCCCTCCCTGTAGCTCCTCCATCGCTCTTTTCTCCCTCCTCCTCACTTAATCCAAATATTGCGTTCCTCTGCACATTTTCTCTTTTTCCCCCTTCTCTTCTTTCTTCCCAAAATGTTTCTCCTATCAAATTTTTGTGTTTCTCACAATTTCTGTTCCTCCTTTGGCCTTTTCCTTCCGTCCATCACTCTGTCTGTCTCTGGCAGCTCTCTGTGGACATTTCCTCATGTCACAGTGCAGTATTGTCCCAGAGGTCAACAACACAGGACATGCTCTATTGGACACACAAACACACACACTGAGACACACATGCAATGTCCTGCCTCAGTAAGCATGGGAAGCTGAGCTCAATGAGTCTCACTGCTCCAGGGCCAATCCTGTTTAATCAGTAAAGAGGCTGGACTGAGGAGTAGTCTGAGTGTGCTTATGTATCTTTGTGTTTTAGGCGTTTTGTCAAGAACAATTTGAAGCATGAAGTTTCTTTTACATTTACATGCTTATATTTTCACATATAACATTCAGTAACTTTTTATTAAGTTTATCAAAATACTGATGCAACTCTTGCAGCAGCCAGAGAAAAGCTAGTATAATGGCGTGTACGTGTGTGTGCTGACAGCTATGTGAGAGTTAGGTGTTAATCCTCAGCATTAACGACCATCAGCCAGGCGTGATAACTGGTGTGGCTGCTGCTGGCTCAGCTGCACGAATGCACGCACGCACGCACGCACGCACGCACGCACACACACACACACACACACACACACACACACACACACACCTTTTTACTGCTATCCTTGTGTAATGATCAGAATTACATGTCCAATCTCGACCTGTTGTGATCTTAAGGGGATTCTCCCTGATTTTAGCATCACTCACAGTCTGATGCAAAGTGAATGTTGCTGAAATAATAAAATGCAATATTTATTACATGCTGGACCACTTCTTTGTGTAACTGAAGTTACGAGAAAGTTACTTTATTTCTTTGGAACGTTGAACGTGCAGCAGTCATTCTATTGTTCACTTCAAGAGTTACCAATCAAATAGTGATTTTCTGGGACATAAAATCAAAACCCAGACCTGATTTTCATCCATGTATTTCCTCCATTGTAGTCTTCTTGCAAATGTCTGGTCTGCTGTCAGTGCTGCTTCTATTCTTTTGACTTGCACACCTGCAATTTCACACCATACCTTGTGCATCTAGCAAATTTCAATTTCAGAAACTGGCTTAACTTTAGAGTAGTAATGATATCTGTATTTAAAAGTAAATATTTTAGTAATTTAAACATCTCAAATAATTTTATTCATATGTAATGAATCTGATTGGGGATGGCACGGTGGTTAGCACTGTTGCCTCACAGCAAAAAGCACCTTAGTTCAATTCCACCATCAGATCAGGGTCTTTCTGTGTGGAGTTTGTGTGGGTTCTCCCCGGGTCCTCCGGCTTCCTCCCACAGTCCAAAGACATGCACTTAGTGGGGATAGGTTAATTGGAAACTCCATAGGGATGAATGGTTGTCTGTGTCTATGTGTAAGCCCTGCGACAGACTGGCGACCTGTCCAGGGTGTACCCTGCCTCTCGCCCTAAGATAGCTGGGATAGGCTCCAGCGCCCCCTGCAACCCTGAAAAAGGAGAAGCGGCTGGATGGATGAATCTGCTTTTCTTTAAACTTTTTTCTTGTCATGTGAGTAACATCTTGTTCCATAATGTTCCTTCATGATGGCCACAGTACCTATACAGAGGCAGGGATATCTACACGGACTCCTCTTCCATTCATATTTTTTTGCATACCCTTCATCCCCTCTCTCTCAGGTCTGCAGCTATCCCAGTGAGTGTGTTGCCATGGCAACAGTGGCACGCAGATGCCAGTGTGTTATCTTTTGGGAAAAATCTAACCCCTGACAGCATATTTTCTTTTTTATTATTTTATGTATTAAAAAAAAGAATGAAAAAAAATGTTAAGGAGTTGAATTATGGCTCGAGGCTCCGTGTATAACTGCTAACATGCCACCACTCACTTCCACTTACTATGACAGTCATGGACGGTCATTCTTTCTTATTTCTCATGTTCTCAGATCCACTTCTATACATGTTTTTTTCTCCTTGGGGATTAATAATGTGCAGAACAGCAGATGCGGATACATCATGACCAGACTACATTACCCACAATGCTATATTTAGATCACTGCAGTGTATGACTCAGCAGAGACAAGCCTTACTCTGGTTTTGATGGCATAGCTCTGACTGGTGATGCTGCTGTGTCATGTGTGCATTTATAATCCGTATTTCTTTACAGAAACACTGGGCCAGAAAAGTAGCTCCATGAAAGTCATGCCTGCTGGAACCCACCGTATCTTAGATCCTGTCCTTAGAGGCAATTAAATTAGCCTCAAAGGACATTTCATGGCATCTACAATATAACACATTCTGTCCTTTAACTTTTGTTTTAGATAAGAAAAAAAACTTGCATCTGATACTATAAAACTCACAGCATTCAAAAGCATAACATTTAACAAATGATTTTTATGTTCCTCTTCACATGTGTGTTGGTTTTTCAGTGTCAAAGTGAAGAATTAATTAAAACTTTGCCAGACATTTATATTGACAACAATGGTTAATATGCAATTATAATGTTTCTCCCTGTTTTAAGCCCTGTGTGTCCTCAACGTCCAAATCAACATGCCAGGAAATCACAACGAGCAGTTTTGTGGAAAATGCGTGAGTTTGTCTAAAAATGTGTGTTAAGAGAAAGCAGCCAAAATGGCACAAACACGAAGAGCTAAAAGAAAATAGGATTTTTTTTAAGAGCATCAGCTTTGCTTGAGTAGCCTTTAAAGACATTTGTCTTGCACAACTTCCAGATTTGACCTCCGGACATTTGACCTTATTTGGAAGAAGACCTTCTTGCACTTCAAGCATCACTTGAGAAGAACATGTGACAACAGATTGCAGTGTTCAGCATGTAGAAGTTAGACGTTCTAAACCAGGATTGATTGGGGTCGTTTTGTAATTCACCAGATTACTAAAATATGTGCATTATTCTTGGGAATAACATATGTTATTGTTCCATGTAGTGACTTTAGACCATATAAATATTTCCTGTAGCAATATCAGAGTGGCATCAATTTTTGTATGACCAGTTTATGTTTTCAAAAATGCTAAAATGTTCCTTTAAAAAATGCATCACATCACTGAGATAAATATAGAGTACAGTCCTTTGTTTCTGGGCCATTTTTGGAAATATTCTATGTTAAAATTCTAAAAGAGAGCAAGCCAGATTAGCTCACCCCACTGGCAACAAATTTCTGTTATTATAAGGGGAAAAGCACAACTCTGGACTGGACTCCATGACTCACTCAAAAGCTATTTTAACAATGTATGGATTAGAATACTTGACAGTGACTTCAAGTATGTGGAGAGCCCTGCAGTGTTAACCCTCTGTTCTTTGTGTGTGCTCCTTATTGAACTTTTGTAAATGCAGTGTGAGAAGTTTGCAGAGCAGTGGCTGCGGAATGGTTCAGCTGGCCATTTCAATCCATGATACAGGAGAATGCACATATGCACAGACAGCAAAATGGGGAATTTGTAACAGAGATAAGCTTTCCCTTGAACCCAATACAGAGTGGCTTTCTAAGTATTTGCCAGAGCAGTGAGAGCACTTTAAGATCATGTGTCATGGGCCTCGAGAGGTTAGGAACTGCAGACAGCTTAGAAAACCAGCCACTCAACAGCCGGTGCTGAGGGAAGCACCTCCGCCTACGCTGGCATCAAACAACAGCTTTGTTTAAACTGTTCTTAACAAAGCGTGAGGTGTTCCGATCTGGATTCACAGTTTTACTTGTGAAAACCATGCGCTGTAGGATTGATACTCCGCCTAAACTGAAACTCAATTTTGAAAATTTACGGTAACAGTAAAAGATATCAGATCAATATCAGGTTGTGAAGATGCACAAATGTACTTTCCATTGATTTCCCTTTTTTTTTATGCTAATTAGGTGTCATGTTTCTGTATTCGAGTAAAGTGAACGTGAAACGGTAGTGCTACTGCATGATTATGTTTTGTTTTTCCCTGACAAGGGACAGGATGGTTTCCAGTGAGGTCATCAACCTTGGCCATAGGTGGTTATAAACCAAGTGGGATGGCTGTTTGAATAAACCCAACCACAGACTTGATTTATGGCATTTTTCTGTATGGCAAATGTGATTGAATCCTGACTTAATGTTGAGGACATTCTTTTATTTATATAGGTATTAACAGAGAAACATATGTGTATTCTGTGTAGTCAAGGATGCAAATGAACTTATTATACAAATAAATAAGACACCTACTTTAAAAAGTTTAATTTCTATTTAGATAGAAAAAACATTTTTTTGGGATTTTGCTTTAACCTCTAGTTGGTCTGAAGGGATAAATGTTTTTATGGTTTGCTTTCTTCCGTTTGCCTTATGGTCATTACTATTTTCTTTTATTCTTGGCATATGTGTGTGTGTGTGTGTGTGTGTGTGTGTGTGTGTGTGTGTGTGTGTGTGTGTGTGTGTGTGTGTGTGTGTGTGTGTGTGTGTGTGTGTGTGTGTGTGTGTGTGTGTGGGGGGGGGGGTGGGGCA
>VURO01028251.1:27452-38214 GCA_015108175.1 Pelvicachromis taeniatus
GTGGGTGTTTGTGTGTGTGTGTGTGTGTGTGTGTGTGTGTGTGTGTGTGTGTGTGTGTGTGTGTGTGTGTGTGTGTGTGTGTGAGGTGAAAGTACAATTCTTTGGTAGTAGTAGTGTATTCTTCAGTTAAAGAAAATAATGCTTCATCCATGTACATCCAATGTAAATTCCCACAAGATTTGTGGTCTACTAAAAGCTGGATGGTGAACAAGACTTATTTGGTACCTCTGAAATAACAGAGAACGCGCCTAATCAAACAACTTGGTTTTATGGACATTGTTTAGACATTTACATCAGACAGATATCAAAGAGAAAATCAGCAGAAAACTTGATGATTATTTAATTTTTTTCTATAAATGTCCTGATTTGTTTGTTTGTTTGTTTTTGCTGTTTACCTGCACCGCATTTAGGAATATATAAAATCTAATAATGTGCATGTTAACTGAAAGGTGAAATGTACACACACTTTGCTTCCTTTGGCTGTTAGCTGAATAACTTTCAGCAAAAGTCACAGTGATGAATAGAGGTTAAATATCTACAATGAAAAAAGCTCAGAGTACAAACAAAGGCTTTCTCTGTAATAAACACAAAGTCAAAAGGCTTTTTCAATCCTTTGTCTTCTTTGTCTCCACGTGGATGGATTATTTTCACACCAGTAAGGCTGTTGGCAACATATACCAGAGAGTTTAGAGATGTTGTAATTGATGTATCCATTGTGTGGCCTATGTTTTAAAATCACCTCTGTAGCACCATTGCTATGTGTGAAGAAAAAAAAAAAAGAACATCGACTGTCAAAAAAATGTCTATAACTATCTTGGTCTGAGAAGTGAATTGAGTATCGAAGTGCAGTCCCAATATTCAACTCCATCCATCCATTTTCATCTTATTCAGTTTAGGGTTGCAGCCTATCCCAGCTTTTAATCAAGAGGCGGGGTACACCCTGGAGAGGTCGCCATCACATGTACTGCATACAGTTCATTCAAATACAGAATAATAGCTAAAACATTCTAGCACATTAGCTAAAAAAGTACCAAGCTAGCAAATATGCCTTATTCACATATTTAGCGATAAATTTACTTGCCTCAGAAAATATTACAATTTTGTACATCTGTGCAGTTCAGGCACTATAAGTAAGGTCCTGGACGGCTGCTTAAAGCCTGTAATACTTTGAACTTTTCTGTTCTTACTGATAGGCAGAGACAGCACCATTTTCTTCTTCTTTTCTCCTTGCATTTCTTTATGTAGGTGCAAGCTAGCTAGCTTGGCCAGTTTCCCTTTCTCTGTTGGTATTTTTAGCATCAGAAACTGTCCTTTGGCAGCATCCCCCCATTTTTGTGTAAAAAGGCCTATACCCCGTCTGGAGGCCTTTAGTTCAACCCTGTCTTTATGTCTGGGGAGCGAGTGTGTATCTGTATTTTAGTTCGTATGCTCATGTGTGTCCTTGTAGATATGTGTGTAAGAGAGATTTAAAGCCTCTCTAATCAAAGCCAGAGAATGTGCATGCTTTCCCAGGCCCAGCTGACTCCTCTCTAAACCATTGCACCAGTACACTCTGGTCTACTGTGTCATGCATTTTATTGGGTCCATGGTTGTCGGCTGTGAGCTACTGTATACATTTGTGCACGTCTGTTTGTTGAGTAAGGAAGTTGTCCGGCAGTGAACTTCCTCTGTGATCATGAACTGAGCTCTTTGATGCTGAGGTTCTTTGCCAAGTAGTCTCTAATGCTGGAGTTCTCAGGGTTAGTTGATGGAGCTTAATTATAAATGCTGCCTATTTGACATTTTTTTCGCATATAGGAGATCAAACGACAGGGATGGAAACAGTTCAAAGAAACTGCAGTTTCAGGTCAAGCTTGTTAATATTGGAGCTACAATGACACTTTTTTATGTCCGATACCGAAATCATAAATTTTGATATCTGCCAATACTGATATTAATCCAATGTAGTCTATTTTATAATCAATAAAACAGTTTTTTAATGTCTTGCTGCATTTTGTATAAGTTCATACTCAAGTTTTAATAAAACAATAAAGCTATTCTATTATACCTGTATGCAAAAATACACTGCACCCAAAAGTATTTAAAGTAATATTCAAAAAGTAATTCAAAATGCAATTTTATGCAGATTTCAAAAAGTCTTTGGTACTGAAAAAAGAAATGCAATATCAGCACAAAATAATGTTTATATTCAACAACTTCAAAAAACAAGTTGTATAATGGAGCCTTTTATATATAAATAGACATCCAGAGTGGAAAGCAGTGCAAATAAATGCAAACATGGCTTCATGACACTCATCTGTTATCAAATGGATGTCAGTGTAAGCTGTAAACTGAGACTGAATTTTGTGTAATTTCTATACAAAATGTAGCACAAGTATGAAAAAAAAGTGTTTTTCATAATTTCTTTCAAACCATGAAACTGTTTAGCCTGCAACACTGCCTTTCGTAAAACTTGAGTCTATCCATCGTACGGTCAGACTTAGCAATGACAACACACAGACGTCTGAGCTCCATATATCGGTTGTTCAGCTTAACGTGGGAATGCTTTACCAACATTCAGAGATGAACTTACACACTTTCTTTACTTCTCTGGGATAGCCAACTAGGAGATGAAATGCCGGTTTGGCAGCACGTAGCGACGCTCCAAATGCTCTCAGTGTGAAGTAACTCCAGACCACCGACAGGTCTCGCACACCACAGCCGCTCTATCACGTGACGCATACTGCTCCCATGTGGTAAGGTCATGAGCTGGGTTACGCCATGTCGCAAGTGTTGTGAGGTGCTTTTGTGATATTTAAAGGATCGAATTACATTTTTATTTCTCCTCGATATCTGATCCAGTAATTTAGGTCAGGATTGGACCGATACTGATACTGAATATTGGATCGGTCCATCTCTAGTTAATATGTTTCTTTACTTTCTTAATGTGCAGGCAAACTAGACAGAAAACGTGTATTATGTTGTTTCATTCAAACCTGTGGTTTGACCTGTCGGGTTGTTTGAATGATTATTTCTGAATGTTAGGAAGCAAGAACTCTGAAAGAGGGATTTTAATGTGTATTACTGAAAAATTGAGAAGAAGACGAAGACAGAGAGCTGAGATATAGAGATGGAAAAATGTAACATTTTATTTCTGTAACAATAATGCACACAGACACATCAGCTGTCTCCTATTCCTTTTAGGCTAAGCTTCTGGCTCTAACCTGTGACCCGTTTTTGTTGAACACAGATGCACTTTGGCTTTGACTTTTATTTCAGGGCACACAGTACATTACTCCCCAGCTGTAGCTGCATTTCTGGAGTTGTGATGCCCTTATGATGAGTGACATGGATAGCCTTTTCAGTGTATGCATTTCATGCTGTAAGGCAACTATTTTTTGACGTATAAGTTGATAAACTCTTTATGGTTCAACAACTAGATAAGAAAAAACCAAAAAAGGTACAAATCACATGTACAGTTTGTATAGAATAGAATAGAATAGAACATACTTTATTGATCCCCTAAGGGAAATTGTTGCATCACAGCAACAAAATGAAAAATGTACACACATAACAAACAAAATGTACACACATAACAAACAAAAATATAAATACAAATAATACTAAATACTACAACTACAAATAATAATAATAATAATAGTAGTAACAATAATAATAATAAATAATAAAGTGACCAGTTTCTCTCTGTATGGAGCACAGAGAGAGGTATTGCAGATGGTGACAGCTCATCTCTTAACCAGAGATGAGCAGTTATACAGTGAAAGTGCAGATGGCAGGAATGATTTCCTGTAATGTTCTTTCTGACAGCGAAGCTGAATGAATCTTTTAGAAAGGGAGCTTCGCTGTCTGTTTACAGTGTTTACAGTATCTGAACTCTTACATTACACAGTTTGTCTACAGCCTGCGTGATCTTGTCACATGTTAAAAACTGCTGCATATGTCATTTTTCCTGGCACCTATCCAGCAGTCATCAATATGGCTTGCACAGTTTCACCACTGATGGTGTGAGAAGTGACTTTTATTCCATAAATTCCATCTACGTAATGCAGAAGAGTTGCTTGTGTTGCCAGGGGTTCGTCAGTCAAGTGGGTCAGCCACTATCACGCACAGACTGCAATACACTATTTCATTTTTCAAAATTAAAAACAGCATGACTGATGCAGTATTGCACATGTGAAAAACACCTAATTACAAATCACATATAGAAAAAAGTCCATGCGCTAATGATAGTAATGGCTATTTGATTACCTAAGCTAGATTCATCAGAACCGTGTGGACATGGAAAGTTTAGTCAGTCAATACGTCTAACTGCAGTTGCAGTTGTTTATGTATCTTTTGTGAGTTATCTAATATAACTAATATCCATATCAGGCATTTTTTGGTCCCTTCTTCATAACTTAAATTAATTATTTAATATGTAGTTGATTTTTTTGTGAAACAGAACAACAACAGTTAATCCCAGCTCTTACTTATTTTGCAACATAAAACCAAGTTTATAGAAATTCATTGAACAGAAAATGAGCGCTGCTCTTTTTATTGTGGCCAATCACTTCATGATAATTTCTTAATCTCTTGCAACTGGGGAGGACACTGACTGTAAAAAATCAGCTAGACTCAAGCAGAACATTGATTGCTCAGGTTCATCTCAGCGGACACTCATCTGGCTTGTGATTGATGCGTCTCTGGGGACAGTGTCTGATAAGCAACTGCAGCTTTAAACTACACCAGGTGTGAGCATGATACAGTTTCTAAACATAATTTTTTAGACACAAAACATGAGCAGTTTACAGTTTAACACATAAGCTAAGAACCATTCAAATAAAAATAAAAAAACACAAAAATAAAACAATAAAAATTAAATGAAGCAGGAAAGGCTGTATGGGGGAAAAAGTATGTCTTAAAATAGATTTAGAAGAGGACGCTGACTGTGGTGATCTGATTTTCTCATGCTGTTCATTTTATAATTTAAGAGGTTAGAAAGCAAATGTCGTCAAGGAACAGATAAAAGATCTTTGCTCGAGAGCCACAGTCTTCGTCCAGGCTCATTAAGGAAATTAAAAGTTCAGATATAAAACACAGAGGAAATAAAATAATTATTTTATTCAGTGAGGGCATTTAAAATATTTGAATTCATTAATAAGTCGCCAGCAAATATAAGGAAACTGAGCTAATGTGTGAAAAACATTTTTAGTTTTGAGTTTGTTCATCAGCGATCGCCTGTCTTCGTCTTCCGTCATCATAGCTGTTGCAGTTAGGGTGGAGAGATGTATTTTGACAGGACGTGACCTCGTCATGACCTTCTGACTGATATCATAAATCCAGAGTGGGTCAGAGGTCAAAGAATGGATGTGTCACAGTTTCTGTCAAGTCAAAACATTTCTGACTGACAGCACGACTCGCAGTTCCAGTCAGAGCTCGACTTTATCGGACGCATAACTGGAATTTGATCAAACCATGTGGAGCTTGAATCAGGTAACAATGCTGATAAGTTGAACACTTTAATTACTTATTAAAATTACAAATCGAAATCGTGTCACAGCATGAGAGTAGGGCTGTCCCAAGGGAAGCCTCCAGAAATTTGGGAGCTACTAAAAATACTAGGGTTGGCACACCGGGCGTGAGGACAGGAAATCGTGAGGGACATACAAAGAGACACTACGAATGACAAAGATTATATATGGAGGAATAAATGAGAAGTGTTTCAACTCATTGTTGGATGTCTTCTCTCTTGTGCTCTGGTTTATTAAAATTGTTACCATATTAGACAGTCTTGTAAGGGGGGGCACTGGGGGGGAGCAGCAAATTTTGGTGTGTGGCCAATCTGTAGTTTTCTCACAGTGCACAGAATCTGTGTTGATGCCTACCTACAGACGGAAAGATATCAAGAGTGAAGTGAAGAAAAAGAGACCCATGTCTCTGTGTGGTGAGCAGGACGTTCTGTTGTGAACCAGTACTGTCTAGCTTATCCAGTTCTGGTTTCACAGTGGGGCTGGAACCTATCTCATCTGTCACAGGACATGAGGCGGGATACACTCTGGAAAGGTCACCAGTCTGTCACAGGGCTAACACATAGAGACACACTCACAATCACACCTATGGCCAATTTAGAATCACCAGTTACCTAGTAAAGTCTTTGTAGGAGGAAACAGGAGTACCCAGGGACAACCCACATGGAGAACTTGCAAAATTTACAACGAAAGACAATAGATTCAAACCCAGGATCCTCTCGCTGCGAGGTAACAGTGCAACCCATCTCACCATCATACCATGCAAGCATGTTGTTGGAGTAGTACCCCATTACATAAGAATTACATAAGACTGCGACGTGAAAAAAATATGAGGTCAAAGGGGATAAATGATGGGATCCCAATCTTGGTGTAAGTGTAAACAGAGTAAACAGATTCGTATTCTACCATCACTGGGTCTTTTGTCATTTCTCCCTCTGCTTTCTTCTCTTTCCCCGCAGCCTTTTTAAAAGGGAGGTTTTCCTTCCCACTGTTGCAAAGTGGATGCTCATAGAGGGTGTCGAATTTTCAGTGCTTTTCTCTATAAAGCACTTTGATGCACTTGTTGTGATTTGGCTGTTAACGGTGCTGAATAAAGAGAAACTTGAAGCAACCTTAGAAAATAAAACACCAAAAGAAGCTTGGTGTATGCAGAGTTAAGTGTTTTTTTTATGGCCACATAATGATAATAACATGGAGAGCAGTCATTAAGACTTTTCAAGATTTTTGTTTGGCTTGTTGACTTGTTCCCAAAGGAGCTCGGCAGAAGTAACAGCTTAAATCATTGAACAACTGTATTTCAAACATGCTCCTTGTTTGGACAAGGAGCTCTTCTGTGAGACATTTCTTTGTTTCTACTGGAGTGCTTGACTCGAATTCTTGTGACCTTAACTGCTCCCGCTTCGGATCTACACAAGAAGCACAGGTAAACACAGTCACTGTGACCTCATTTAAAATTGATGCACTGGCTGTAAAAACACGGAGCTATAGTGTCGTGATACTGTGTGACTGGGTTCAGCTGAGCTGTGTGAAGTGGATACAGTTGGTTTTCATCATATTCACGCGTTGCCAGCAAACCACTACATAATAATAACATTATTATCTATGTTATTGATTAGTAAAGCTAATGAGCCTTTACAACGTTACCACCAGTGTTCTTCTCAGTCACGATCCTTCCAAACCACGGCCTCTTGTGGTTTACTGCTTAAGTGTAATGTTTCATGCTGTAATGCATTCCTTCAGCATGCTGTATTGGAGATCTGCGGCACAGGATTTACACTGGAACACAATGTAGATGCTGTTGTCTCAGAGGTGGTTTGTTTTGGCCAGGGCTGTCTAGTTGTCTGGAAAGCACAATCTCTAACTTGGTTTCATGCTGAGAGGAGAATCTAGGCCTCATGAATTATTCTGCTTTATCAGCCGGTGCTACTACTGCAGACTCTCTTCCCATCTTCCTCTCTTTAATCTGTCTCCACCTATCTTTGTCTCCTCCTTCCTTTCTACCTTTGAGTTTATTTCTTTCACCTCTCGCTCTCATTGTTGCTGTGTCACTGAAGAGATGCTGGTGTCAGGGGAACAGATGGGCGGATGCTGCAGACGTCTGTAACCTTGGCAACCACAGCCTCACCTGCTCTGGAATTAACCCTCCCTCTGTTTTTTTGCCACCTGAGACACAAAAGCATCGTCATCCTGCAGGTTCCTTTCCTCTGTATATGACCAATTGCATTGCTTTGTATTGTCTTTCTCCTTCAGTCCTTGTTGTCTTTTCTATGTGGTTATGTGTTTAATCTTTATGTGTGACTGACCCTTTGAGCTAAGTCAGGGTTACTGACTGTGTCTTCTGCTAATGGACTGTGGCTTTTAGTGGATTTACAGCATAACCAACAACACTTGGCTGGGTTAAATTTAACAGAGTATAAATGTGTCCGCTTCCCTCGCTTTACATGTCTTACATTAAGGGAATAAAAAATTAAAAAACAATTATCTTCAATCAAAGACAACCTTTTTCTCTGGTTATATAAAAGGTTCATCCTTTGAAATGTGAACTAAATGTTTCTTTTGTACATCCATTTGTACAAAATGGATGATATTTGTTGACTTTCTAGCCAAGGTTAAGGGGTTGCATATAGTTTATGAGAGTGTCTAAAGGTTTCAGTGGTGCAGTTGCCTTTTTAAGTGTTTTCAAACATAACAGCTCACATAACAGTTGCTGTATTAGTGAATGGGAGCATGAGGCGGGTATTTGTTTGGGATGTGGGCTGCTTGTGACTAAATGTGGAGGAGTCGTTCTTCATTAAACTACCAGAAGCAGCTAAAAAGTCTTTTAGCTGCTTGTGTAATATTTGACAGTCTGAGGTATGTTAACAGCAGAGCCAGAAAACAAAGTCTGCAATGTTGACACATATTATCATACTGCAAGTATGTGTGGCATAATTATTTGTGCCAGCTGGTGTATTTCTGAAACTGCTGGACTAGACTCAGATAAAAATGAATGTTTGGTCCTAGTGTGTCCCACATCTGCAGGTCTCTTGTGGGCAACATTTGGTCTTTACTGATGGTACTGAGTCTTGCCACCCCAGCCCAATGACAGGTCTACCATATATGGGTTGGTGTGTCTTGATACTTGGGCCACATCTGGCCAGCACACTAGTTTCCAAACCTATAACTGAGCCCTTTCCCCCCAAAAGCAGCCCAGATTAGGTTCAACTTTATCTGCTATCTGGAAACCAGATAATAGGGACGACAAGCTGTGTATTATGTTACACAGCATGCCGAATCTTGAAGTAAATGGCCTCAAAGTGGAGAAGTCAGCTCACGGTCCGATCAGACCAGGGTAGACATTGTAAAGCAGCAGTGGCCTCAGACTCACAAAAACAAAAACAAGAAAGTGGAACTTTTAGATGGTATGCTCAGAATTTGACATTAACAGGATGAATTCATATGTTGAACATGCCTTTTGTTCACTGTGTAATGGTGCCAGGGACTTTTTCTTTGACCCCTTCATACCAATCCATCAATGTTGGAATGTTCTAAATATTACTGCTGACCACCTGCATGCATTTTGTTTACATTTAGTATCCATTTACCCAAATTCGAGTTCGTTATAGCTTTTATATGGAACACATCAAAAATCAAACAGCTGAAACAGGTTTAATAAACTATGAGTTTATTAAACTAAAGTCATCTCTGTCATCAGACCTTTATCCTAGAGCACAGCGTTGAGACGTGTCGGAACAGGACCTCTATGCATCTGATAAATGTGCAGAAGTGATCAAGTCATGTCAGCATGTGGCAAAATTTTAACTAATGTTTTCAACATGTTGTGCAATCCTTGGAATGAAGAAGATTTTGACTGTTTAGTGAGCAAAGACTTGACTTGTATTAGTGACAGAGTGCTCATGGAGAAATCAAGATATCAGCATTGCTGTGGAAGTGTGGAAGTCTAAGAAGTCTCAGTCAGGTTGTAGTAAGGGTGGAGATGTCACCATAATATGGACAACTATTTTAATTGGCAGTTGAATTTTTCCATCCATTAAATTTGCAAGTCCTCACCAGCAGTTTTTAGGCGAAAACAACACTAAATAAAATAAAAAAGAGTTTACACAAAAGATGTGTAAGATGACTTTCGTAAATACCCTACTTTAGTATTGACCAGTGACATAATTATAAGCGTTCCAAGTCATTAGACTAATCGTAACTGAAACACAAGCAATTGAAGCAGCTACCAGTGGGAGCAAAAGATACCATTGACTGACATGTGACAGGATGTTAATTGAAGAGAAATTATGCAACCATAACCTCAGCTCACTAGGAACTAATTGTGAGTGATGAATAACTAATTAATCAATTGCTTCATATATAGTTGTGCCTCTGTGTGTGTATGCATTTGTGTGTCTTTATGTGTGTTTCCATTTGACTGTGAAGAATCCAAACACAGTTGTCATGTTTCACCTGATATGAAGACTGAGAAAAGGCCTACACCCAGTAGATGTGCATACACACATAACATGAAAGATGTGCATACACCTGCTGGATGCACTTATCCAAGCAAAACATATACATAGAAATCACTGCCATTCACTTTATTACTGTTGCACGTTTGCTTGCATTGCACAGCAAATGAAAACCCAGAGGCCGATGAATCCCTCTGCAAGAGTACAGATAATAGTTGCCATGGAGATGCACTGGTGTGAAGGCCAGAGATGCCCTAGGCAAAGATCCAGAGAAAAAGGAAGCAGAGAGAGAGATGCTATCATTAGAGAGCAGAAGAAGCTCAATGATTTTCCTGGGAAGGAAATAGTGTACAGCAGCGTCTACAGTGTGTGTTGTGTGTGTGTGTGCATGTGTGTGCACGTGCAAATGAATTAGTTGCAATTACTCCAAGATGGGGCTTAGTGGCCAGGAGGAAGAGTGTGTCTGTACAATGGGGAGGTTGGTGGTTTCAGTTCTGCCAGACTGCAGGTGGATGTGTCCTAAAGCCATTTGTGTGAATACAATAAAGTGTTCTATGACTTTGTGTGTGTGTGAATGGGTAAATGACACATACATTTCAAAGCTTTCTGAATGATCAAGAAGACTAGAAAACACACTATAACTGCCACTGCATTGTCCACCTTATGCAATGAATGGAGTAAGAAATATACCCACACTTTGAAAGAAAGTACCTTATTGTGCCTGCAGAGGTATCACTGGGGTGGTACCCTGTGAAGTACTGATGTTATACTGATATACTTCTATAGTTTCATTATATATTTTTT
>VURO01028252.1:0-11339 GCA_015108175.1 Pelvicachromis taeniatus
TAGTTGCTAGTAGCGGCGGTGCACGGCCCGCCTTGCAGGTGGAGGGCAACGGAGCGACTGCTCCACCAGCCTCGAAAGAGCCCCGCAAAGTGGGCCGCGCACCGCCGCCCGACCGACCCAGCCCTTAGAGCCAATCCTTATCCTGAAGTTATGGATCTGACTTGCCGACTTCCCTTAGCTGCCTTGTTCTAACATGCCAGAGGCTGTTCACCTTGGAGACCTGCTGCAGATATGGGTACAGGGCCAGCCAGAGCCAGCTTGCTAATCTAGTCTCTTTTTGGCCCTAATTCGTACGGCACTACTTTGGTTGGCGGACGGACATGTGACCAACATATCACTCTTTTCCGTGTCTGATCACATGCCTTTCCGCCAGGCAAAATGGCGGAACAAACCAAAACAAATCCTCTTACGATGTCACAAAAATCATGAAAAAGCCTCAGAAAAGCCGCACCAGACAATAAGCCGCAGGGTTCAAAGCTCGTGCAAAAAGTAGCGGCTTATAGTCCGGAATTTACGGTAATTGACATTTGTGAAGCTGTTCGAGTGACATTCTCCAACTTTACTCCAAAAGATCTGAAACGTAATAATTAACTGAGAAAGACGAGGCTCGAACAGAGAACAAACACGTGAAGCTTAGCTGTAAGTGCTGCATGTATCCTGATCACATCCTTGTAGCGGTTGGTAATGGCGACCAAATCATGACTAAACGGGTTTCTTTACTTCGACTCGATCGTTGGTTTAAATGCACGAACGAGTTGACCCCCTTCTCATGCCAGGTGCTTTCCAGCAGGTTCCTTGGCTCATGCACATGGCGGCCTCTGTCACCCCAAAGAGAGAGCGGCGAGGATAAAGTCTGCCAGGTCTTTACTCTGTCAGCACCTGTACGTCTCAGATTCCTCTATTTGCACCATATAAGGATACAAAATGCAGGGATGCAGAAACAGCTCAGCTCCAGGAGGATCTGTAACATGTTCATGGTGTATTCATTAACGAGACGGTCTGACGGTGCTTTGACTTTCAGGTTTTGTAAAGTCAGTCAAGCACACGCAGTGCGATTCTTGTCTAATTTACATCAGATTTGTTTAGCCGGAAGTCAAACTTCCAATTTTGTTTTTCAAATCTCACTCGCACTTAGAGATGGGACAGAGGTTTGCTGTCCTCACATTAGAAGCGTTTCCCCTTGGGCCTCACACTTACGGAGTTTTTACTCACTGAAACATTAGCGAGGACGTAAAGGGAAAAAAAAGTAGCCAGGGGCTGGAGGGGTTAACATAGAGGGGAAAAACAGATTTACACAAGCGCTAACAGCTACACAAAACCATCAAACAGACAGTCATTCACTCTCAGGTGAGATGAAAGCGTGTCATTATCTCGTCCTCGTGGACGTGATCTCCTCCAGCCATCGAGGTGAGAGTGAAGAGAGAGGAGTCAAATGCTCTTGTGCCAAACACCTCGAGGAATGCAGGAAATGGGCACAGAAGACGCTCCTTCAGCCTGGCAGCCTTCAGCGATTAACACCCTCTCAGACAACAAGTAATTAATATGTCAAGATGTTAAATATTTCAAGTGGCACGGAGGAAGCAGCTCCCACTCCTGACGGGAGCTTCAAAGAGCACAAAATGAAGGCTGAGCGATCTCCAAACTGAGACTGTTTGTCATTGTCGAGCACATGCGGCAAACAGTCGCTTCTGATTTCTCCCCTTTAACACCAAGTCAGTGTGTAGAGAGCCGCCTTCATCGCTGAGGCTCTGCCACTTCAGCTCATCGTGCTCAGCGCCGTGGTTTTTTCTACATCGGTCTTCATCCTGCTGACACAGGCGTATGGATCACACACACTTTTACATGGACACAATGCAATTTCTTAAAGTTGAAACACAAGTAAGAGAAAATTTACCTGCGAGAAATGTAAAAAAGTTAAAAGAGACAAAGTGTTAGCAAAAAAAAAAAAAAACTGTGCTGTGCTTCATAGTGACAGTAACACACACACACACACACACACACACACGTACGTGTAATTTCCCATTTTGGACACTGTACATCACAATGATTTCTTCCTCAGTAACAGTAAACTGCAATTCGACCGTGGTTCGCCCACTAGTGCCAAACCCCTCTGACATCATGACTTTGACCTTTGCGTGAAAGTAATTTTAGAGTTCCAGTTTCTGGGGTGTCAGTGACTTCTGTCTGTGTAGGCATGACATATTCTGAGCTACACTTTCAGATGTGGACAGCCTGTTTGTGCAGCAGCCAGGTATGCTAATCACACTTGGAAATGGAAGCTGTTATGAATCAGTATCGAAGTTTATCTACGAGTTTCGACTTGAGTTCATCTGCAGACGTGTGGTTTGGTTTAAACGATTAACTGTAGCTACACGGCCCCGCGCTGCAGTCTGGATGTAGCGCTTCGCACACTTATTGCCATGTCTCTATCCTCCCATGTCTTCGTCACCTCAAGGGAGGCATCCAACTCTTCCATGTCTGGTTTCCTCATCATATGTGGACTTTGCAGGGAGCCCCATTCATGTCCAGGTTCCCCTCAAGTGGAAGTGCAGCAGACATTCTCTCTCGTACCAGTGAGCTCACAGCTTCTGGACAGCAGAGACATTATCCTGTACACAGGATGGAAAATGGACCTAACGTTTATGAACATTTATTCATTTTTTTGGAGTAAACCTGCAACTGTTCTAATGAAAACAAAAGTTATATTAGGCCAATGTCTGTTTTTATAAAAAGGATTAAAACTGAGGGGAGCTTTGTAAAACACTTGTTCTGTGGAAGGGTCCCACCCCCTCCACACTGCCTGAAGCAGAGCACTCTCTCTCTCACACACACTCTCACCCGCTTTACATGGATGAGGTGACATCACTCACCAGAGGTCCGGTGGTTCCTCGCAGTATTTATTCACCTTTCATTGCCCTCATGACATGCTTGGAATGTGGCGGAGGAAGATTTAAGTGACAGGAGGTCTCTGCTACTGTGGATTTTTGCACAGGCAGAACAGGGTCCATGTGCATCTACAGAGGGTAAGTTTGAAGTGTAGTTAGTTTCTGAGGTCTTGTGACCACATACACTTTGAATGGAGCTCATTTTCTGTCTTTACCAGTTGTTTAAAATGCACAGTCATCCTTGTTGTGCTGATGCCTCTTCTAATTTGGTTTAATTTGCAATGCAAAAAGGTTCAGGTTGAATATTGTATTACAATATCCCCGGGAGTGTACAAGGAGGAACTGCAGCTGCATGCGTTCGGCTTTGTATGCATTTTCTTCGAGCTGGAAATGAGAATGGACATGAGCAGCATAGAAAGGAGTCTGAAGAAAACATGACTGCTTGGTGAGGGGTGTTAGTGAAACTCACTAGCAGTTTGTTGTCGTGCTCTATCGCTTTGGCAGGATTGAAAACAGTAGGAATGTCAGAGTGTTCAATTTGGACGCTCGTTTGGGATCGTGTAGCATGACTAATGTGTTCTTGTGGGACTGTGATTGATAATTTGTTGCTTTATCCGTGTTTTTTCTAGATCGAGCTTCGAGTGCTGGGCTTGGTTTTAACCACTTTTTTATTTGTCAGTACATAAAGCTTTGACATGCAAACAAGCCTTTATTTTTAGAAAATGCCTGAATGAAAATGTAGATGCTGGACTATCACAGACAAAAGGACACTGAGTACTTCAATGACAAAAAAAAAAGGAAAACACGTGCATTTAAAGTTTAAAGTCAGTGACCTTCCAGAATAACGCCCGTCCTTTTTTGTTGCTTTCAGACTGAAGAAGCTGCTTGAGAACGAGAAAGCTTACCAGCTCAGAAAGGAGAACGAACACGCCAAGCGTCTGGCCAAGGTGCGAGAGGAGCTGGTCAAATTGAAGTCTTTCGCCCTGATGCTGGTCAATGAGCGGCAGCAGCACCTGGAACAAATAGACCAGCAGAGCCAGCGGGTCCAGGAGCTTGGCCAGGAGCTGCAGCAGCGAGAGCAAGCGCTAAGTGAAGCCAGGCAGCGTGCTCAGGAAGATGGACACAGGGTGCTGAGCCTCGAGGCCGAGCTTAAAGAGAAATCCGACAAGCTCAACCAACAACACGAAGAGATGAGTGCCAAGCTGGCCGGTCAGGAGCTTCTCAATCGTCAGCTAAACACAAAACTTTCGGGCCTTACAAATGAGGTTGAGGAGCTTGAAGAAAGCAACAGGGCACTGAGGAGATCTGAGGAGGAACTGCATGAGCTAAGGGAGAAGATCAGCAGAGGGGAGTGTGACAACTCAAACCTGATTGCTGAATTAGAGAACTTGCGAAAACAAGTGCTGGAGATGGAAGGGAAGGATGAGGAGATTACTAAAACAGAAAATCAGTGTAAGGAGCTAAGGAAGAGGCTACAAGAGGAGGACAATAAGAGTAAAGACCTCAGACTGGAAGTGGAGAAGCTCCAAAAAAGAATGATGGCATTAGAAAAACTCGAGGGAGCATTTAGCGTTAGCAAAGCCGAGTGTGCACAGTTACACGGCGCTCTAGAAAAAGAGAAGTGCCTGACCAAAGAGCTTTCAGATGAAGTTGTAGCTCTCAAGATTCGTATGAAGGAGCTTGAGTCATCTGAGATAAAGCTGGAAAAGTCTGAGCTGAGCCTTAAGGATGACCTTAGTAAGCTTAAATCACTGACCGTCGCATTAATGGAAGAACGAAAGACCCTCATGGAAACAGCGAAGTCATGCGAGGAGAAAAAGGACGATTTGAGCAACTTGGTCAAAGCTGAGCAGAGTAAGGTTATGGAAGTGACGGAGAAGCTGATAGAAGAAAGCAAAAAGCTCCTAAAATTGAAATCAGAGATGGAAACCAAAATAGAGACTTTAACGAATGAAAAGGGGGAGCTTAGCACTAAGCTAGCTTATGAAATCGATAAAACTAAGGACCTTAGCTCTAAAGTCAACCAAATGAAAAAGAAGTTAGATGGATTTGAGCAAGCAGAAAAACTTTCTGCAAAGAAGTCGGTGAAATGTGACATGCAGAGAACATCTGAGCCCATCAGCAGAGACAACAACAAAGTTAATGAGCTGACATTTGAAATCGAGCGCCTGAAAAACCGTCTCAAACAGCTTGAAGTGGTAGAGGGAGATCTTCTCAAGACAGAGGATCAGTACGACATGTTGGAGAAAAAGTTCATGAGTGAACAGGACAAAGCCAACGTCCTGTCCCAGCAGGTGGAGGAAATGAGGACTCAGATAGCACGGAATAAGGCGATTGAGAAAGGAGAGGAGGAAAGCCAGGAAGAAGATCTGCATCAGCGTTGCAAGAGAGAGGAGGCCATAACCAGGGAACTGCAAGCCGACGTGATAGCACTGAAGGAGAAGATCCATGAACTGATGCACAAAGAAGACCAGCTTTCTCAGCTCCAAGTGGACTTCTCCGTCCTGCAGCAGAGGTTCTTGGAAGAAGAGGAGAAAGCCAAGAACATGAGCACCGAAGTTTTCCATCTCACCAAAGAACTGGAGATGGCCAAGCGTCAAAGTCGAGCACTGCGGCCCAGCTTGAATGGGAGGAGGATAGTGGACGTGGCTGTGACGTCCACTGGCGTGCAGACAGAAGTGTCTACCTCCGAGCCAGCAGAGGAGGATACCCCAGCTGGCTTTATCAGAAAGTCTGTTCAAGAAGAGAATCACATTATGAACAACCTAAGACAGAAGTGCCTGAAGAAGCCAGGATACAAAAGCAGTGCCGTTGAGCGTTCGCCTTCATCTAGCAGCGATTTGGGTATCAAGAGATCCTGGATTCCCTGGATGAGGAAAAAGGACAACAGCCCTCAAGAGACACACCTGGAAAAGCCACTGCACAATGGAGAGACTTTCTCTTCTGAGCTGACCATGCCCCAGAAGCCAGGACAGCCTTTACACATCCGAGTGACACCAGACCACCAAAACAACATGGCTACTCTTGAAATCAGAAGCCCAACTGCTGGGGCTGTTTTCTCTACTTCTGCTCCCCTTAGCCCCAATCCATCTCAACCCAAATCCAGAATAACCATCGTTCCCACCTGCACTGCTCCGACCCAGCGGAGGAAGTCCCCCGCTGTATGTCAAGGCCCCGAAAGGGCCAAGTCTCCAGTCACCATCACAGCTATATCTAGAGCCAAGTCTCCAGAAACCAGCCGAACCTCCTCCGCTAACTCAGGAAGACCCTTGTCCCCGGTCTCTATCACGACAGTGAGCACAGCTGTAGCGTGTGAAGCATCTGCCTCCCCAGAACCTCAGGAGATGACCATGGGCCGAGCTGTGTTCAAGGTTACCCCCGAGAAGCAGATGGTCCCATCGCCTGTACGAAAGGGTCACGGCAACACAAGTGTCATCACCACTACTGATGATAACAAGATCCACATTCATCTAGGCAACAACATCACCCCAAAGATGGTAGTCCGGCCGGTGGCTGCTGTCGCAGACAGCAAGGAAATGACCTTATCGACCGGGACCGTCTTACGCTCGCCTCGTCAAATCACGACCACTGCTACCAGGAGCACCCAGAGCAAAGTGACGAGCAGCATTACAATTTCTCCTGTTACGTCCTCCTCTTCCAGAACGACACAAAGCATGGTAAGTTTCCCTCCATCCAACTTTGGATTATTAATGTGTTCTTTAAGTTCTCTTGTCCTTACCGTCTTTATTTGATAGGAACACTCAAGGTGCTAGTAGTTTCCTATTCATGGTAGACTAAGTTCACCGTGAGCTTCTTTTCACATTTCTGGAAATGGGAGATAAAGCAACAGTGTGTGTGGTGTTTCCCTGGACCCCTTTCACTCTGCTCTTTGTGGATCAGATGGATGGCGTGACAGAAACGGGGCTATGTGCGGGTCTGAGAGCAGCAGAGATAATGATGTGGCATTTTGCCACCCTGCTTTAATCGGGCTGTAATTTATAGTTGTTACACTGTGTTTACGTTCACTAACAGCCGTGGCTCGGGGCCCTCCGCTCGCCGGCTGACACAAAACAGCTTGGCACCGTTAGCGGCGTACTGAAACCTGGCCTGGACGAGCGCTCGCTCGCTCGGTGAAAGAAAGATGTTCACAGTTTTCATTTGTGCAGCTCTTTTAGCGCGTACGATCAGTTACACTGCTGCACTAATTTAGCATTCCTGTTTTCCTGCTTGGATTTTTACCTCGAATCCATAACTTAGTGTCTGAGTGGCTCAACTGTTTTCATTCTGCTGCCTGAGAAACTGTACTCTGTCTCTATTGTCAAACAGACCGGGCACGATGCCCAGCCACCGCGCTCAGGGCTGACCCGCATCCCAATGTCCAAGAGCCTGAAGACGGGAAAGTCTGCACTGGGATCCCTGGGGGCCTCCGGTGGAGCGAAACTGGAGTCGCGGGCTGAGAGTCAGTCTATGAGGATAGAAGTGAAGAAATCCAGCACTTTACAAAACGGAGGAAAAGCCTGATAGACACAGTACCAAACATTTCTAAATGGTGCTTCAGAAAGATTCACATTAAAAGCTGTGGTGTTTGAGTACGACTCAGCTATAGTTTACAAGCCATTTCTTTACTGTACTTAAGCAGGAGATTGATTTTATACTTTTTTATAAAGCTTTTTCTACTTCTTTACTTCTTATTTGCATTTCTGCCATTTAGACTGAAACATGTCCATGATTTGTCTTGATGTTTTTTATAGTGTGTTGTGATTTGGGTAAGACTCTGCTGCTATCAATGGCTTCTTTCTTGGGGTGGATATTTAATCTATAACGAGTTTCTTTATTTGTTTTATATTAGACACAAAAAATAAACGATTAAGTGAAAATTTGGTGTATTTCTAAAGGATTTGTATTGAAAACACTGTAAATAAAAGTGATATTAGAGGGAAGTGTGGTGTGATAATTTATGCAGACACTTATTTTATCTGTGTACCTGCAGTTGTGACATTCAGGGCTTCTTGCCCGGGCCTGTATCCTTACCCATTATTCCAGCAAAGGATTGAGGGAAATAAAAAATGCATTTCCTCTGCTTTACTTGAATATTTTTTGGAATAACAGATATTCTAGTTCATTCCTCAGCACTGTTATGTAAACAAAAATCTTTAAAAAGCAATGTGCACTAGGGCATACAGACAAAAGAATGAGTCAGTGACGCTGCAAGGAGCAGTGAAGGTAGATACGCTTAAATATCTGGGATCAAGCATCCGAAGAGAGGCGAGGAGGAGAGTCCAGCCTGCATGTAGTGGGTGAAAAAAGGATAAAGTTTACACGATGGCAGCGAGACCTGCTGTGATGTATGGTCTGGAGATGGTGAGACTTACAAAAAGATCTGAGGCTGAGCTGAAGGTTTTCATTGGGAGTGAGCAGGAAGTGAGGTTGGGATGGCGTGGACAGCAGCGAGATCGTGGATACACTGGACAATGATCAGCTGTGGCAACCCCCAGAGAAGAAGAAGAAAACCCCAGCATAGACGCGTACCACCAGCTGTCAGTGACAAAGGGGCGTTACCCTACTGTGTGCGATGATGTCACTACTACGCTGCTTCTTGCTATTGGTTCAAAAGCTTCCGGCTTCTTCTTCTGGGGGAGAGAACCGCAGATGAAGGCAGAGAAGAAGTCAGCGCTACAACGAGCAGATATTTTCATTAGACTCGGGGTAAAGTTCACTTCGCTCACAGTTTTACCCTTTTCCTTGACGCTCCGTGTCTTACTCGCCGCGTGGGATTAACGGAGCCGCTCGGCTGTCTGTCAGAGAGGATTAGTTAGCTCGAAGCGAATCGCAGCCATGATGGCGTCGAGCTACAACGCTAAGGAAGAGGACGGGCACCACTCCGGCGCCTCGAGCGGCACCGGCGTTTCGAAAAATAAGAAACCGGACAACACGGCGTTCAAACAGCAGAGACTTCCAGCCTGGCAGCCCATCCTCACAGCAGGCAGTGTGCTGCCGGCTTTCTTCGTCATCGGGCTCATCTTCATCCCCATCGGCATCGGCCTGTTCGTCACATCCAACAACATCAAAGAGTTTCAGGTACAGTCGCGCTCATGTCGGCCCTGTAGCCGACTCTGGCCGGCTCTTCTCCACAGCCCGGTGTAGCTACACACCATTTCTACACACAGTAAACCTGCTGAAGTGAAGTAGGCTCACTAAACAGGAAGAAGTGACGTCAACGTTAACGATGTTGAGTGTAAAGATGAACAACAGGTTCTTAGTTTTCGTTACCTTTCAATTCCTACACACTCGTATTAAAGGTCGATGTTAGATGGTAAAAACATCGCAGACGTCGAGAGTGTCAGTGCCGCATATTTCATATTAATGAGGGCTCGCGTGAGTGTGGCTCAAACGGGCAGCACCAGAAAGCACAGCCTCTAAAGGGGATCGCTTCAAAACACAGCTGGAGGTGAGAAACACCGGACGTGTCCGGCCTTTCCTGCCTCTCAGTGGGCCTTTGAGGGCTGCTGTGATCACAGGTGATTGCTGCCTGTGCACTAAACACACTCTTCCTGTATTTGATTGAAGTCTGTGCCTATTTCTAGTCATTGTGCCGCACCGAATAAACAGGATGCCGAGTGTGAATTTTGACATCAGTTTATTTCCTCTTTGCTCCAGATCGATTACACTGGTGTGAGCAGTGACAGCCCGTGCTACAGCTGTGCGAGGAACTTCACCTGGAACACCACAGAGCCCTGTTTCTGCACCCTGAACTTCACTTTGAAGCAGCCGTTCGAGGTGAGCGCAGATCCTGCACCAGCTCCCAGCCATTTGGATTCGATGAATAATGCATGCACCTGTCACCTGCGTGACGGAGAGTGCTGCTTGTGCAAGCCTAACAATAATTGTCCATTAGATCTATTTTGAGCACAAAGAACACTCAAGGTTTGTTTGTTCAGAGCCTGCTTCACTATTGATTGCTGTAGGTTTAAAGTATGCTCTCCAGCTTTCGGAAGGCTTTATTGATTATTTATAAAAAGCTCTCAGTTGCTCCTCGGCACTCATCTCATTTAATACAGCTTGTGTTTGGCTTGTAAAATAGCATTTCTAAATTAAGATGTATGCATGCTTTTCTGAGAAGCAGAAGGAAACCTGTATTTTTATTAAGTACACTGCATCCTGAACTGAGTGAATCACCTGAAGGTGAAGCATTTTTGTCAACAAAGTTATTCACGTTCAACAGAAAAGGGGATCGTGTGCTCGCTTTCAGTTTAACAAACCTCATGAAGTGAGTTGTGTTAGAAACCAACAGCAGCACCGAGAGCAGCAGTTAAACATATGAGCTGGACATTTTATGGCCTATGAAGGCACACACTGATAGATATCCCACGTTAGACAAAGCTACGGTGGCCCTGAGAGGCCAAACAGACTGCAACTTCAGAAAACACCTGCAAAAAGAAAAACGCTGCAAAAGCACACAAAACACAACGGAGATGTTTCTGGGGAGACAATAACCCGACGGACCAGTTGCACGAACCAAAACATGCTAACCATTGCGCTGGGAGACACTTCAAAGAAGTGGAGGAGAGGTAAATGTGTTGTAATCTGTAACATTATAATAATCATGAGATTACAACACATTTACTTCTCCTCCACTTCTCTGAAGTGTCTCCCAGCGCAATGGTTAGCATGTTTTGGTTCGTGCAACTGGTCCGTCGGGTTATTGTCTCCCCAGAAACATTTCCGTTGTGCTTTGTGTGCTTTTGCAGCATTTTTCTTTTTGCAGGTGTTTTCTGAAGTTGCAGTCCGTTTGGCCTCTCAGGGCCACCGTACATTTCCTGAGCAGAGCTCTTTATCTTCTTATCTTTTTCTTTATCTTCGTTACCAAAGACCATGTCTGTAGAGATGGCACGATACCACTTTTTTATGTCCGATACCGATACCGATATCATAAATTTGGATATCTGCCGATACCGATATGAATCCAAAACATCTATTTTTTAAATTGTTTTTGTATAAGTTCAAACTCAAATTTAAAAAGACAAAACACTAAAGCTATTCTCTTATACTTGCATGCAAGAAATAGACTGCACCCAAAATATAGCTCACTTCAACAATGCATATCTCTTTATTAAAACTTTAGCACTGTTTAGCTGTCACCACTATCAAAACATCCATCCTGGAAGTGCGCAACTTTATGCAGAACTTTAAATCTGTACTTGCCTGGGATAGCTTCCTCCGAGAAGAAATGAAGAAAATTACCCAAACTGCGACCACCTCGCGAAACACTTGCATTGCATAAGTTGCATTCGGCAGTCTTGCTTTTTTTGTCTTTTAGTTTGAAATAAGTCCACACTGCTGACATGATGGCTCACAGACCTCGCACACGGTAACCGCTCTATCACGCACACGCTCTGACGTGCTAAGGTCATGACCTGGGTTATACCATGTTAGCGAGTTTTTGAGGTGCTTTTG